>SNQJ01S0019202.1:196201-208717 GCA_010110895.2 Picea sitchensis | reverse complement strand
TAATAGTTTAGTCTTCATAAAATTCTTGGGGTAAATGAAGAGAGTAAGAATTTAATTAAAACTAGTGGATTTAAAAATTGCAAAGAAGAAATTAATTCTTAACTTGGGAAAGTATAAAAAGATATTAATTTAATAATAAAAAGAGAAAAGAGTAATTAGCGCAACTGCCATTTTGGCTTTAATAAAAAGGGGAAAGAAGGGAATAATAAAAATTAGGAAACTAAGGAATGGAGGAAACCTAATAAAGGAAAGAAAGGAACTTATGGTAAAAAGCGAGGTCAACATAGTAAGGAATCTGCAATTAAGAACCTTCTAAAATGAATTAAATTAGCAACTTCATTTTAGGGAAAGTATTTAAACCTAAAAGGGAATCTAGGAACACCTAGGAGTAAATTTAGGAGCAACTCTACGTGGGTGGGGGAAATGAGACAATTATTAAATTTAAAGAAAATAATTATTGGAGAAAAGAGGGGGATGGACGACACTTGTGCGAAGGAGAATATTTAGAAGATTTTTATTAAAACTTAATTTAAATGTGATTTAGGGAAAGTTGGAGGTTGTAAAAACTCTATAAAAGAAAGGGAAGATGAGGAAGAAAGGGATCGGCTGTTAGCGTAACGTTACGCTGCCGGATTTGTGACTTGACTGATTGCTTGTGAGGAGTTGGGATTTTCCAGCTCGGATAGGAGTGGTAGCTCAGCCTTGCGAGGCGAGCTAGGAAGCTAGACATACCATCTGGATAATGTGTGGCCCCTTTGCGGCTCGTGGGGATAAGGGGGAAGCAAAGTACCCCTAGCGATTGGATGGGAGGTACCGGTTTAGTCTCGAAGGTTGGCGAGTGGGAGCAGCAAGGAGCGTGTGGACGCCAGTCGAGGCAGGCAACAAGGCAATGATATGTTATTTTTATTTGTAGAATAGAATGCATTAGTAATCTATGCTTGATCTGTATGGGGATTGTAAATGGAATATTTATGTCTTGAGCCCTTGCCCATTCGTCGATTGCCTAAAGTTTTGAGGTCAATTTCTGGTTGGGTTTACTGTCTCTTGGTTGGGATCCTTAAGCCTCTGCTTGCTTCTCATGGATGCATATGCCTAGATGTGACATCTTCGTTTTGAAAACTATTAATGTGTTATCACCATGGTTTCCTCTATAAAAGAGATTGTTAGTGAACCATGATAGTTGCTGCCCCAAGAACTGATCTCCTTCTGTTCGAAGGGCGATTTTATATATTAAGGTCAGATAGTGATTTATTTTAATGACATTTGATTTATATTTCTAGCGTGGTGCTTCGCTGGTATGGCAACTAGTATAATTTTTATTAAATTGACAAATTCAAAGTTTTTATTTCAACAATGTATCCTCACTTGTCCTTCAAACCGCGAATTCGATGTCCATATTCCAATAGAGAATGGTGGGTTATAGTGCCATGGCCATCGTTTCGCTGGGATGCCACAACTGTTATTAAATGACAGTCGTAGGATTCATGATCTACTCTGCGTCTGTCTAGATGAACCCCTTAAACTCTTTGTTGTTGAGCATGGACGGAGATATCTATCTCTGCACTCTTTGTTGATGGATTTTTGGGCTGGCGAGGGCATTTAAGTTGCCAGCGATTACCGTTCTCTTCAAATTAATGTAAACAGTGGGCAAATTTTTATTCTGGTATTATTTCGGTGTTTTCTTTTAAGAGAAACCTCAGCCTTTCGTTGATGGTTAGGGTCTCTGCCATAAACGAATTCCTTGGGTAAATAACTACAAACAACCACTATATGGATAGTGATGTTTACTTTACTAGCGCACTCCTCTGCTGGAATTTACCAGACGACCCCTAGAAGTAGTGTTTCTCTTCTTGACTTTCACCCTGTGCCGGTAATGGCAGAGTCCAACCTTCTTAGCATCCGATCGCTCCAGCGTTGTTGATTCGCTGGATATCCGGGCGCATACCCTGCAGCCGATTCCTCCCCACCAAACTTCTTACCTGTGCCTTTTTTTTTTAAATGGAAAACCCGCCCACCTATGCGTCGGACTGTTGGGATGGAACCCGAGGCCCAAGTGCAGGGTCTTAAGGCGATTACTGCCTATTAAGGGATGACTCCGTAGAGATTAGCGCCCAAGGGTCGAATGGCATGGAGAGGATCCCCATTTCACGAATTTGGCGTTGTTCGCCAGCATGACTCCCGCTCTCCTACAGTGACGACGTTCAACTGGCCGTTGACCCTCTACTATCCCTGGGTGAATTGGCGACTCGGAAATCGATTGCACCCTGGGAGGAACGAAGCCACTCGGTCCTATTTTTTATTCTGTCTATTTCGGTTCACTTCTGCATGGCAGTTCAGCCGTGCAACCTTTCCCTGAAAATCATGACAGTAGAGAGCGATTAACTTCTTTCCCCCTTTTTCCTTTCCTTGGCCATCGCCTTGCAACCATGCTGGGCAGATTCGACGTAGTTCCCAGATATGAGGACATGTGGCCACTGGAGTTGACAGTAGGGTGAATGGTTGTGGAAGTTACGATTGGATTTGCGTGCTCTTGCTATTTTTGAATCATGGGTTTAGATAAATTTTATTGGAGTATGTTTAGGTTGTATTTGGTTCTTGTAAGTTTCCTTCAAACCTCGTTGGATTTTTAGCGATATATGGAAATCCAAGTTTAAATTTTTTAAAATTGTAAAAACCAGTGTGAACACTATTTTATTTCTTTTTCCAGTTAAAATATGATGGATAAATTCCAGTTACCCTTGACATCCGCCTCCATTTACCCCTTTGTCTTCACCTACCCTTGGTTCAATAAGAAATAGTGACTACTGACTTAGGAGGCTAATCAAAAGTAGGAGAAAGGATATGCTTTTTAATTTATATAAGAATGAAGAGGAATGTTACGAAATTTGAAGGGATCTTCAAGTGTTTTACAATTGGGTCATTTTTGCCTAATGTTATGTGGATAGGGGTATAATTCAGTTAATATGGAATTGAATGACTTAATTTTTGTTAACTTCTTTTTATGTGGTATAGCAGTGCCAGTTTGTAATGCCCTTTTTATTTATGGTATAATAACATTGTAGATGGTAAGTATGTCCTGGAATAATAATATTAATTACTTTATTGTTATGAAAGTCTAAATGTCATGGATTGATAATATTTTTGCTAGTAAGTAGGGTAGCTCTAAATTCAAAAGACCTTATCATTTCATGGACAAGTTGAGATAATTGATTATAGATAAGTGTAATGAATGTTTAATGTTTATGCTAATGGACATGGAACTGTTAATGTGATGTTGTTATCATTTCATGGTCAAGTTGAGATAATTGATTATAGATAAGTGTAATGAACATTTAATGTTTATGCTAATGGTTATGGAACTGTTAACGTGATGTTTTTATCGTTTCATGGTCAAGATGAGGTAATTGATCATAGATCACATATCAGAGGTAATTTGATGGTCATTTGTAGTTAATGTAAAATAAAATGGAAAAATGGTTGTTCTTTTACTATTGTTGTACTTGGAAGTATACTTTTTATCGCTTGGTTCGCTTGTGTCGGGCGAGATGTAGACACCTCCATGTTCCTTAGAACAGTCGTCATCCCTAAGACCTTAAATGGTTAAAATCGATGGGAACCTGGGCTTGAGCATTGATTATGTGTCTTGGAGGTCCTAACCATTGCAGGGTAGGACAGGTGGGAGGTCAGTCTTTTTATGGTCGATTGATTTTCGTTTAATTCTTGCACTTACTTGTTGTGCGCCTTGTGTCATCTTGTAGTGTTTATCGTTGTTGCATCTTGTTAGTCGTCGAGTGGCAATGTAGAGTCGAATGTGTTGTTTCCCTTGTACACGCACGCACACACTTAAAAAAAAAAAAAAACTCAGTTGTTATAAGAGGTTGTCGTCTTTATGAACGGGAGGTTCGTTACACAAACAATATAGAGGATAACTGGCATCAAAATCTCTTGATTACAACGAGTAATTAAAGTCTATATTTTATTTCTTTTGAGTAGAGAACATATAATTTCTTTTCTTATGTTGGAAGTTCCAGGTCGAGGTTATAGAAATTGAATTTCACACTAGATAAAGAAAATCGATTGATTCTGAAGTTGACTTAAAAAAAAAATTGATAAATAATTAACCAATTCTTTATTGATTTTCAGCCTGAATTTTAACAGTAAATCTTTTAAAAACAAATAAAAAATCTATACACAGGACTCTATACAGAGTCGAATCATCACTAGAGTGATCATTTATTCAGAGTATTATTATTAATCTCAAAAAAAAAAATGTTGAATAAATATATAAATGCATCTACAATACTCATCCATTTAGCTCAAGTTCCTTCATAAAAACAATCAATATTTTTTTAGTTATAATAATCTGACATAATTTCTCTTTTGGTGCAAACCATTATAAAATTAACCATATTTACAATTCCTTTACTTCAGAGGAAATATATGCTATAAATTCCTGTATAAATTACAAAATCAAAATGTTAAATATTGTAACCGTTGAATAAACTTTTTGTTTATGAATTTCTCTCCTGCAATGGGCACAATGATCCCCTCTTTTTCCTGCTAATCTGCTAACTTCACCGGTACTTCCCAACCAATGCTGGGGGTACTCTTCTTCCCCCTTATCTCCCTAGCCGCAAATGGGCCACACACAAGAAATAAAAAACAACAGCTCCAAGCTTGCATCGCAAGGTAGAGCTTCAACTCTTTCTTCAAGCTTGTTATCCCAACTCTAACAAGTAAAACATAGTCCCCAATAATTTTGACAACATAACCTTAAACCCAACAAAAATGAGATCCCTTTCCCTTCTACACTATTTGTTTTATAGAAATTTCCTCACTGACACATGTCCACATGCACAATTAATTAATTTTTAAATTAATTTAATTATGATTATTCACCCACAAACTTTTCACACTCTTCCCAAGTTGCATAAGTAATTAAATATTTTATTTTATTTAAAAAGTCAATTTCTCTCACATTCCCCTATGTGTTCCTATTTTCTCTCTTAGGTGTCTGTTTGTTCCCCAAATTCTTATTTAATGAGTGTCTTCTAACTATATCTTAGTTAGAGTTGGATTAGGATTTTTATTCTAGTTAGACTAGTGGTAGCTTGACTTTAGATACTATTCTGTGTGTACACCTATTCTCTAATATTTTATTTCTTTCTCTTTTGAAAACCCCTTTTATTAATTTCATGCACACATGTGCATTTTATCTAATCTTTATATTGTGTTCCCCTTTTTCCTAGAGTTGGATTATTCTCTATTCTTTTAATTTATTTAATATTTTAATTTAGTCCCCTAACTAACTTAGACTTAGTCTTAGTCTTAGAATCATGATTAGAACTTTATTGCATTTATATTTAAATAATTCATTATTTAATTAATTATTTTAAATACGACATCGTCTCATAATTTCAATGTTTTCTAGTTCACCTAGATTTATTGACTAAAGTTATTAATTACATGACATTCCCTTCAATACACACCTTTGTTATCCAAGGGTTCCACTTACCTTTGAATGGTTTTGGAAGTTTGTATGACCCTTGGAGTCAATACTCCACTTGGGCGACCTTGTGAGAGACTAAGGGATTCTAAGGAATAAGATCTATGCCTTATTACGTGCTCCTTAGAAATATTCTTGAGTGACTGTCTCATTCTTCCCTCATGACATCGTGGACCTCTCGAACTTGGACCATTCGGGCCATTTTGCGAGTGCTAGTAGGTTGTGACAGGGACACTGCCACACCTCTCCCACAATTTTTGGTTTCTGTGTATGCCCCCTTTAATCCTTATGTGAGTCGGATTAGCAAGTATCGTCAATCCTACATCCACTAATAAAACTGATGTCAATAATCCATATACACAAATCATACTAAAATCAATCATATTTCACAATTGTGTAAAATGAAATACTCAATCAAAATACAATTTACTCCTTCACTCAATATGGAGTCCAAGGAAGTCCATTGTTTTGATCCGCATCCATAACCTTTCATATGTCCTTCACACTCAGGAAAACCCATCAATAGCATCTACGAATATACACACACACACACACACATCCAATAAAAATAAGTCACAACACATCATCATCATCGTGTATAATCCATAATCGAAACAAAATTACAATGTACCATAACCGGATCACAGTCACTTTGTAGGATCTATCCAAAATGTGATGGAAAGATGTGTACTCCTTAGATAGTTCTTTCCAACAAGGTATTGTGTAACTAAAATGAATATCATATCCAAAAGTCACAACCACAGGAAGTTTATGTATCGACTTAACCCATCGAGGCCCACATGAATTTCGATGCTTCATATCCTAGGGTTAGGTTTTTGAATGTTTAGAGTTTCCCATTTATGCTTTATGTTAAAAATTCCTTTAGATATGGATTGTAACCATGTTCTTGCGAATGAGCGTAGCTGACACATATCTTCTTAGAGATAAGATACTACCATTATAGCTAGCTTCTGTGATTTTTCATTTTACTATCTTTTGTATTTCAGAAAGTTATTAATAGAATCTTAGCTTTACTGTATTATTGTGTTCCTTGTCATATCTTTGTGTAATTCTTTGTCATATATTTGTTATTTACTTTCCTTTATATCATTCCTAAAATAATCTGTATCATATCATTCCTATATTAAATTGTGTAAATAAAACATAATGCGCCATGTGCCTTTTGTTAACATTCAAACATATCAAATACATAGGAATATATTAAAAAACATCACAATATTGAAATAGGCTCAAAGTGAGCTTGATATTGGTAGCTAACCTAACTCAAAAATATCTGACTAGCCATATAGCCAACCAACCAACTCACTAACTGTCATTCTAAGCTTAGATCTCCCTTTATATCTTTCGCTACTAGGGAGTGCTATCTATTTCCACTTTTCTCCACTCATTTCTCCAATCCAACTACCTCGCACACTTCTAGTGTCTGCAAAAACTCCATGTAGACTCTCTATATTAGGGGAAATCTTAACTTCCTGGACAACTCATCATTTGGTTGCCCCATTTCTTCATATGCTGCTAGAAATAATGAGTTGGGGAGATTTCTTGTTGATTCATTTATTCATTACGATGGGCATCTTCTTGTTTTCTGGCACAACTGACAAATATTGGACTGACACACACTTTATAGTCTTTAAAATTGACGCATTAATGACATAACTTATTTTTATGTGAATTATATGGAATTCATTATGAATTTCCTTAGGTTCGCTCAAAACTATGGAATAAGCATGCACAACTTCTTTTTTTTCATATGTGCAAAACTGAACCCAAAACTTTGGGTGCAACAAGGACAATTTGAGAGTGTTTAGATGAAAGAAGAAGAGTCGAGTATTGCTTCTCATTTTATTCACATGGATGATATTTTCAACAACATCAGAGTATTGGGTGAAGAGGTTAAAGAAACCATCATGATTCAAAACAATCTTAGGTCACTTCCCTCAAGATTTGATCCCAAGATATCTTCCATTGAAGAAATAAAGGACCTAGACAATCTCACAATGGGTGAGTTACATGTAATCCTCACTACATATCAAATTAGGATATAAAATTATAACCAATAAAATACATTAAAGAAAGAAGCATCCTTCAAGGCATCAAAGAATACAAAGGCCAAACGATACAAAACAAGGGAATGCTCAGATAGTGAATCAGATGCAAAAGAACCCAACTTTTTCAGAAATCGTAAGAGAGGATCAAACAAATAAAAATGTAAGATTCCCTTTAAATGATTTAATTATTGAGAAGTAAGACAATTTGTTGCTAAATTTCCTTATGAAAAATATATAAATAGAAATGAAAAGGAAGATTCCAGCTTAAAAAATTATAAGAAGGGAAAGATTCAAAAGAGAATAAATTTTTATTGACAATTGAAGAATATATATACCGATAAGGAAAACAACTCTTTTGATGAAAGTAATAGTGAAAAATAATAGATTCTCTTCATGACCATAGAAACATGAAATGATATCCTAGAAAATAGAAACACAAATTTAAAAGAAGAACACAATCATGAGATTGATGTAGAAGTGCATCTTGAAGGAGAGGTCATATGTGATCTGAATGAAATAGAGAGACAGAGGAACATTAAATGGATACAAAAGGAGAATCTAAATAAGTATATAAAATAAATACTCGATACAAAATAAATATTTGATGAAATTGAAAAAATTATCATCATTCTAAAATCTCAAGTAGAAGAGGAAAAGATAAGTGAAGAAATATTGATATCTCAACTAAAAGAAAAGGAAGAGGTCTGTAACAATTTAGAATCTGAAATATTTTTTCTAAGAAAGGAGTTGGAAAAATAAAATACCAACATGAAATTTGAAAAGAGCTCTACATGTCTAGATGAAATTCTAAACTGTCAAAGATCACCATTTCAAAAGATTGGTATTCGCTACGACGAGAAGAGGGAAAATGCTAAAGACGACTCAACCTCCTCAAAAACGTTGAGTGAATGAAAGACCAAGAGTTTTGTTGATGTGTTCGAAAATCCTATCAAGGTTGAAGATAACAGGAAGGAAGAATATGATGTTCGACAAGAGAAACATCTTCCTCACAAAGAAATAATAACAGAGACATTTCCATCAAGATGGAATCATACAATTAGGTACCAAAATCCTTTTTCTGGCTATTGTTAATCTTGTAATGGTTTTGTTCATAAAGTAATATATTGTAGAAAAAATGCAAAAGGAATTTATATGGGGAACAACAATAGAGATGCCTATGTATTTTCAAGGAGAAATTACAACTCATTTTCCCCTTTACTATATTAACATTATATGTTAAAACTACAACAATTATGGGAATATAAAAAAGTTCTGTAGAAGTGTTTTCAGAAAAGATAAGAAAGTGGAAACTCCAACAGCCATGGAAAGAAATCAGGAAAAAAGGGAATAAAATAAATAAAATTCGTTGATCATACAAGCTACATTACGTGCACAAAATAATATGTATGAGTGTTACATTGATAGTGGGTTCTCAAGTCACATGAAAAGAGATAAAAAAAAACTTATAACCTTGAGCAATAATCAAGGTAGTGTTACCTTTGGGGACAATGACACTTCAAAGATAGTTGGAAAAGGAAATATTACTCTTGGCAATGGAAGGGATAAGGTATAAAAGGTTATGTGTGTTGAATACTTGATGCACAATATTTTTAGTGTTAGCCAGATGTGTGATAAAGGAAACACTCTCTTTTTTACTCCCAATAATATAATATCAGAATGGCAAATTTAGACAAACTAGTTGCAGGAGCAACCAGAACCCCAAACAATGTATATATTCTTGATGAGACTAGTGGAGAAAAATTATTCATGGGGCAGATAGATGAAAGATGGTTATCACATAAAAGAATGGGAAATATGAAGTTTTTCAACTTTGTAAAAGTCAACACCAAACAAGAAGTAAGAGATATACCAAAGATATCAAAACCCTCAAACACTGTTTGTAAGCATTGTGAACATGGAAAACAATGAAGGGTGAGCTTCAACACAATCTAATAAACAACATCCAAGTCATTGGTACTTGTACATACATATCTATGTGGAGCAACAAGAACACAGTTTTCAAGAAGAAAAGTATTTTATGTGTCTTATTAATGACTATAAAATAATGAATTAGGTTTCCTTTTTCATAAATAAATATGATGCATCTGAAAAGTTTAAATCCTTCAAAGCTTTAGTTGAGTATGAGTTTAACCTGAAAATAAAATGTTTAAGGTCAGATAATGAGGTCAATTTACATCCAATGAATTTGAATAATTCTATGAAACTCATGGAATAAAAAGACATTATTCAACTGCAAGAACTCCTCAACAAAATGGAGTGGTTGAAAGGAAAAATAGACAAATACAAGATATTTCTAGGAACAATGTTGAATGAAGCAATATTTTCATATATTTTTTGGAGAGAAGTCATTTAAACTTCAATCTACATTCTAAACAGAGTGAAAATCAGGGTTAACGATGACAAGACACCCTATGAATTATGGAAATGAAGACTATAATATGTCAAACATTTCGGAATATTTGGAAGCAAGTGTTATATTAAATGAGATGATGAGGATATATGAAAGTTTGACCTAAGAGAATATGAAGTAATTTTCCTTGGTTATTCATCAATAAGTGATTCCTATAGATGTTACAAAAAGAGACTACATAAGATTGTTCAAAATATAAATGTTAGAATACATGAAGAATACCTCATAAGAAAAAATTGCAAATAGAAGAAATGACATGACATAAAGAAGAATAAGAAGAAAATGAAAATGAAGAAGAGGAAGAGTAAATAGAAAGTCAAGATACGAAAACCCCATAAAGGTTTCTGTATAAGAACCATCCACAAAACGTATTTCCCGGTGATAAAAATGTTGAACCACGGAGTAAGAGATAATTTCCAGGCACTTCTGAACATGTAAATATCTCCTTGTTATCCAAAATAGAGCCTAAATCTTTTTCATAGGCCAGTGTTGATAATAATTTGGTTAATGCTATGGAGAGAGGGCTCAACAAGATTGAGAAACATCACACATGGGAACTTGTCCCAAGGCCTAAAGACAAAAATGTGATTGGTACAAAGTGGGTATTGAGGAATAAGTTAGGTGAAGATGGAAAAATAGTCAGAAACAAGGAAATAATGGTTTGTAAGGGATATTTTCAAGAGGAAGGTATTGACTTTGAAGAAAATTTTTATCCTATTGCAAGATTAGAAGCCACTAGAATATTTTTGGCATTTTCAAGTTTCAAAAATTTCAAAGTGTATCAAATGGATGTCAATTCATCATTTCAAAGTGGAAATCTATAGAAATAATTGGACATTGAACAAATATAAGGATTCTTATTGTCAGAAAATAAAGCTCATGTTTTTAGATTGAATAAATCACTTTATGTATTAAATCAAGCTCCTGGATCATGGTATTCAAGACTTTAAAAGTACTTGCAGATAACAATCTCTATATCAAAACATAAGGAGGAGATTAATTAATTATTGTAGTTTACATGGTAGCATCGGAAAGGTATTTCCACATAGGTCTATGTGTCTATATGTGTGTAAATCATTCAAAGCCTTATACTCTTGAATTTAGTTTAATTAAATGAATTATTAAAGTAAATTGATTTTATTAATTAATTATGTAATTAGTTAATTAAGTTATTTAAGGAAAGTGCTAAAACTAATTATCATGTTTCTAAATCTCAAGAAAAGTGAGATCAAATATCAACATGCAATCACTTTTGAGATATAACTCACGGTTATAAAAGAAAGGATAGGGTGAAGGAGGAAGACACTTGATAATTGATATTTTTAAGAGTCCGGGATTTAATTTCGAGAGAGTTTGATCATGAAGGACTGTTGACGGACCTTTCAATTACTTTCCAATTAAATTGGTAAGAAACTGAAGAGTTGTACATTTAATTATCAATCTAGGGATTGTATGTAACTTGTGAAATTCTATGCACAATCTATCCAAGAAGAGTGTTTTGTTACTATGACATTGTAGAAATTTAATGTCACAATTAAAAGACTCGTAATACTTAATTCACCAGGCTATGTTAAATCTTGAGTTTATTTATAGAAATTAAAGAACACTTGGAGGAATTTAAATCACACTTGCGGATATTAAAATCAGACCTTCGAAAATTTAAATCACACGTGGGGGAATTAAAATCACACTTGCAGAAATTAAAATCACACTTGTGATAATTGAAACACGTGTTATGACCTATTGGGGACATGCTAAAGTATAATGAATATATTATATTTTTGCAACAATTAAGTGTTCGTTCATTCAATATAAATCCAATAACATCAATCCAAAATCCCAAAGACTAAACCTAGAGGGAATAAGAAAATAAACACACTAAGTGCAACTGCAAGCATAGTGAGCTGCAACAACAGAGCTGGAACGAAAAAAAAAATAACTTAGTTACAAAAATGTGAATCGCAACAACTGAATTATATTATAACCAAAACTTGAAGAGACACAAGTTGTAGCAATGAAAACTGCATAACTATTGTTGCATTACAAGATGTTGAACTTAGAAAACCAAACTACTCATAAATCGTAAAATTGTTATGTAGATTGAGAATTATAGCAGGCTGAAAGATAATTTTGAAATATGAGAGCTATACTATGATTCTAGAATAACAACAAACCAAAAAACATACACAACATGTGAATAAAATTATGGACCTGGAATTACAACAATTGAAAGCAGTTAATCAATAGAACAAGTGAACATAAGTAAAATGTTAATTGTAATAGTATTATTATATGTTAAGCCCTAATATTGACTCATTACCCATTAATTGGGGCATATTATATTAGTAATGTTATTTTATTTATGTTGGCTTTAGGCCATTAGTTGTGATTATACCTCCTAGTCTCCTATATATACCAAGGAGACATTTTCATTTTGAATCATCTTGTACTTGAACATTTAAGTGGGGTAAAAGGAGGTTGCCCCCTCGAAGAGGCTTATTATCTGAAAT
>SNQJ01S0019202.1:167442-194940 GCA_010110895.2 Picea sitchensis | reverse complement strand
CATCTTGTACTTGAACATTTAAGTGGGGTAAAAGGAGGTTTACCCCTCGAAGAGGCTTATTATCTGAAATTATCTCTTTTTCAAGGCGTTGAGTACTTTTTCTGAGGTTTTTCTATGCTATATTGATATTTGGTTCTTAACATTATAGGCATCACCTGACTAAGGATCGGGCCCTACCCCCTTAGGCATGGTATTACGATACATGAACACACAAATAGAAAGACGAAACCAAAATTATATTGATGTAATTTGAAAGACACAATAGAAAATTGTAATTCCCAAAATAATTTGTTCCTCTCTAGTTCTTGCGGAAACGAGGAGTTTACACAATATGACTTAGTTATTCTAAAATTATGAAAATAATGGATGGAAAGTCGTGAGAATATGTTTGTTCATCTAATTACAATGATTCTTTCAATTATAGATGTATGTTGACTCGATAGGTAATTGATTTCCATAGTCACCTATTTGTATTCTATGACCTTCCCTCTTGGAGATTGCTTCCCAACTTCCAACTACAACATTGACCGCTAGGTTGGTGAGATATTTTTGGAGTCTCAGCATGAAAATCGTTCTTGCGACTGTAATTATTTTTTCTGGAATTGTAGGAACCGTGCATGAACCTTGAGTTGTAGAAGTTGGGTTTTGTGCCTGGAATTACAACAACTTGCTTTGCGCTTGAAATTGTATCATCTTGGAGTTGCAAAAGAGAGGTGTTGCAACTACTAGATTCTTGTGAAAAATTGTCAATTGCTGATAGTAATGAGTTATTTCATAATAATTACGAAAAAATAACGTAATAATGGTGTAAGGGGTAGGATTCATAACTTTGGTGACAAATGTGTTGGATAATGGAAGTATAAAAAAGGAAAGTGATTAACATAAAATCATATGCAAAAAGGTATAGACGGGTGCTGAAAGTATGCCATTTTAGGCGTCTGTCATCTTCCCCAGTCCAAAAATGTTGGATGTCCTCATGAAACTATGAACCCTTAGTGTTATAGAATTCAAGGTGACCCTGGGGGTCACTAATACCACATATTTCCTCCTACACTATTGGCTTCTCTTAACTGATATGATCTTATACTGAATTTCCTCTGCTTTGTTCTGTCTATGCCTCTATTTGAGTGTCTTTGTCAATCACCATAAAATATATAGCTTGGAAAACTACTTTGTTTGTCTCCCTAGGCTGACCTATTTCTTGTGAGATGGTTAAGGGTTCCCCTACAGTAAGACGAATTGTTGGAGGGTAACCTAATTTTTCAGGTCCCTTGTGTTCCTCAATCTCTTCTCTGAACATCTTCAAATTAATCTCAAGCTTTAAATTTTTTACCTTCAACCTTTTTTTCTCTCTCATGAAAGAGGAATATATAGGGAGAGAATGATGGATGCTTACCAAAAAATAAAAGATTGAAGTAGAAGACTATGGTTGTCACCGATGAAGACCTTTTTTTGTTGTAGTAGAAGGATCATCTTCATGGAAGTCACATGGTGGAACTTTTCTATTATTTTTTCTTATGGTGAATAGATAGGTCATTCTCGAAGAGGTCCCTCTACTGGTTATAATATGGAAGTAGGGGAATTTGGTTCTATTTCATACTTATGTTCCTATGGAGTAGCAAAATTTGATGCCTCAAGAGTGTCTCTTAGTGTACCAACAAGAGGCATTGTTTCTAGTTTGTTTCACTCAATTATGTTGATTGTTCTATCAATGAGAATGTCTAATTTCCCTTTGTCCTGTGTACTTCCAAAGTTCTCTAGAGTTTCCATTTGTGCCTCCTAAATATTGGGAAATTGTATTAGAAGAGTGCTTTGTACTGTTTTTGGTAAAAGAGTAGATGCCACTTCCTTATTTTCCTCCTTGAATTGTGTTGGGGTTTGTTATTTCATAAGAATCTCCACTGGTTCTTATGGTTCAGTGGAGGTTTACATCTCTTCGTCATATGTGTATTCCCCCAGGAGAGTGGTGAGGAATTTGTCGAGAGTGTCTTGGTCCTTTTCTTGGGAGTCCAAGTGAGTATGCTCCTTTGGTTCTTGTGTAGAATGGGAGGATTTATCTTCCTTTATTTATGGGGTTCCATCCTAAATCGACTCTCCAGGCTTCAAATTTCTTTTATTCTTATGTTGAGTTGCATCTTTGATTTTTTTCCTTCGTTTATTCGGCATGTGAGGTGGTCTTTTGTTAAAACCTCGAAGTCTCTTTGTGTGTGCTTTACTGGTTGTTATATCCACATCATTCCCATGGTGTACTTCTACCAGAGTTGTGGGATGGTGTGATTTTAATCTTTTTTTCTCTCTTGTTTTTTTTTGTGAAGTTGCAGTCAATTTAGTTGTTTCCATTGCCTCATTGTTTGATGGAGGTGTTGTATTCGTAGTATATTTTGGATCTGGAAGTGCAGGCATTTCCTACTTATATTCCTAGAGGGAAACAACTTCATTTTCATTCAAGAGAATGGGTAGCTACAATATATTATTCTGGGTGCAACCCTTTTTTTGAAACACATGCTCAACCAGTCATTTGATGAGATCATGGTGATATATGGCCTCTTTAGGTTTCTTGGACCTTTTTACAAGAACGACCATTGTATGTAATGTTATGAATAGAAAATATGACATATTGATTAGTCGATTATAGCGTAGATGGTCAAGCAGGACGATGTTGTTAAGCCGTAAATAATGGCATATTACCCCTTAATTGGGGAATATTACATTAGTATTGTTATTTTATTTATGTCATCTTGGGTCCATTAGTTGTAATTGTACCTCCTAGTCTCCTATATATAACAAGGGGACCTTTTCATTTGGAATCATCTTGTATTTGTAAATTTATGTGGTGTATAAGGAGGATTCCCCCTCGAAGAGGATTATTATTTGAAATTTTCTCTTTTTCAAGGAACTAAGTTCTTATTATGATGTTTTTTATGATATTTTTATATTTGGTGCTTAACATTTGGTATCAGAGCTCAAGGTATTGGGGTTTCGTTGTTGCATCTAAGACACCTTGGAATTTTTGCTATAATGTTTTTTCTACAACATTTCAGAAGGAAATCCTTGGAGGATATTTAGTAGACGGATCAAGGTACATGGGGTTAAAATTTTATCTCTTAAGTCCTTATAATCTGGAAGATATAGCCTATGATTTGTTCTCTCATCATGCAGAATGGGAATAAATGGTAGCTCCATCTACTAGAAAAACTGGTGAAAATGATGAATGCTAGCATAGCGGTACAACACCTTCAAAGAATTATTGTATATAAGTTAATAGTGGGTCCGTAGATCATTGAATTATTTTGGACTGCATCCCACATGTTTTTATAGTCTCCATCAAAGAGACTTTCAATGATAACCAGTGTAGCCTTGTCAGTGGTGTAGGATATCCCTTCACACTTGGCCATTTGATCAATATTATTTTCTTAAATCTGTCTGGTTGACCATTGGATATGTAATTGACTATAGAGGATATTGATTGTGGGGGGACGACAGATACAATATTTGTAGTTGTACGGGGCTCATATTGACCAGTGGGTTGGGAGATGAAAAAGTGTAATTACATATATAATAGAAACACAAAATCTCACCCTTATAGCTAAATGTAATATAGGTTTTTGGAGTCATCTTGATTTTATTCATCACAAAATTTTCTCTATACAATTTTTTCTATGACGTTTTAGACCCTAAAACTTTGAGGATTTATAGAGAAATTATCAATGTAGTTATGATAACAATTTCCACATTTGGTTCATCCTACTTTTTTAGATACACCCTGTGTAAGATAGGGTAGCTGACTAGTCATATTAACTAGTCTCAAACAGGTGTTCCAGGTAAAATAATGATATATTCTTCAGTGAGTATCCAAATTAAGTGAGACTAGTTGCATTAGACATCGGACAGTCTGTAGTATTTCTGGTGAAATTTTCATAATCAAATTTCAAATATTATGCTCTTGGCATGCTTTACAAGGACACTCTCCTCAAAGGTCCAAAAATAAGCATGGTGTGGGGAATTTACCATAACTTCCACTTGGCACATACAATTTTGATCAGACCTATGGAATTGCAGAGAAGATGTATCAAAGAGATACAAAACGAAATTTTCATACCCAGAAGGGACGCCATTTTGGATATACAGTAGAAGAAAGATCATCTAGCAGAACCACCTAGAAATCAAGTTTTAAAAGTGGTACTTGGCAAACATGCCACCAAAAAATGGAACTTCTACACCAAATAAGCCTTCAAACAGACCTACTTGGACTCTTGACGAAGGTGAAGAATTGTGTAGGTACATAGATCATTTACAAAATAAGATAGTAACAAAAGATGAACTAAAAGGGATGATGGATTCAACTAAAGCTAAGTTGGAGGCAATAATGGATACTAAAATGGATGGTTTAAAAAGGGAGATCTTGGAATAATAGAAAATTTTCATAATAGAGAGGACACCTAAAAGTGAAAATGTATCCTATGAAATTCATGATGAGGACACAAGGAAGATGAATCAAGACTAGAGAAACTCTAACTTTGGGTTGAAGACCAACCACTTTCCTATGATCAATATGAGGAAGTTTAATGGAAAAGATCCAATTACATGGATACTTTAGATGGAACAATTACTTGATCTACATGATGTACCACACACAAGAAAGGTACAAATTGATTCTTTATATTTAGAAGCCAATCAATTTTTGTGGTATCGATGGCTTTGTTCTCGCAAATCACTTGTCACTTGGAAACTTTTCATGGACTAAATGATAGCACACTGTGAGGATACAACGATCAATACCTTCTTTATCCAATTGATAAATCTCATGAAAAAACGGTTAAGTAGGAGAGCACATTGAGAACTTCCAAAGATTGAATATAAAGGTAACATATATTCCATATGAGCACTTTATTGATGTATTCATAAGAACTTTAAATTATAACATTCAACATGAGATTCTCTTTTGGGAACCCAAATCATTGGAGAATGCGTTTAGGGTGGCAATATATGTTGAAATTAAAAGTATGTCTATAGCTACTAGAAGGACCACTCCTAACATCTATCGAGAGAATAATGTTCCTTCTCCTAAAACACCTCAACCTACAAGGTTGACACCTCAACAATTAGAGGAAAGAAAAGAAAAAGGTTTATTCTTTAATTGTGATAGAAAGTACAATAAGGGACATAAGTGTGGCGAGAATAAAGTATTCTACATAGATTGTGAAGAGGATGAAGAACAAGAACAAGAATAGGAACCATCTCAAGATGAAAATGTAGAAGAGATTTATTGAGAAGAGATTACTCCCATGATACCATATAATGCATTGGCTGAAATTCTCACTCCTCAAACCCTCAAGATCGAAGGATATATAAAAATAAGTAGGCAATAGTCCTAATTTATTATGGTAGTACTCATAATTTCATTCACTATAAATTAGCCAAAGCTCTCAATTTATTTATATATCAAATGCTAGAGTTTCAAGTAATGATTGCAAATGGAGAAACTATCAATTGCTTAGGAAAATTCCATAAGATCAATCCTACTATGGGGGAATATGTAAAGAATAGTCCAATGATTTCTATACCCATGGGTGGTGTTAATGTCGTACTAGAAGTCCAATGCTTACAATCATTGGGAATAGTGGATTTTAATTTTCAAGAAATTTTCATGAAATTTTCATTGGAATGAAAGGAAATTGAGTTAAGGGGTATCACAGGGAAACCCTGTAAGGTGATAAGCTCTAATGGAGTGACAAAATTATTGAAAAAGGGGCATCCAGGTGTAATTGTAAAACTATGCTCACTAGATGTTCAAACATATAAGCCATCTATTCCCTAGATCTCCAAGGGATCATTGATACACATTCCAAATTGTTTAAATATATTCCCATAGGTCTTCCACCAACTCGAAATCACGATCATATTATTCACCTAATTCCTAGGAGTGTTCCTCCTAACACCAGACCTTACAGATAGCCTTATTCCTATAAGAGTGAAATTGAGCGTATGGTTGAAGAAACATTAGAGGTTAGCATTATTAGACATAACCAAATTTGTTACTATGCACCTATGGTAATGGTACTCAAGAAAGAGGGCTGATGGCATATGTGTCCATATTATAGAGAGCTCAAAAATATCATTATTAAATATAAGGTTCCCATTCTCGTCATTGATGAATTGTTAGATGAACTACATGGAACAATCTACTTCACAAAGTTGGATCTTTGTTCTAGGTATCATCATATTAGAATGAAGGAAGCATATATCCCAAAAACAATATTTCGAACTCATGAAGGCCATTATGAATTTTTGGTCATGCCTTTTGGGCTTATGAATGCACCTTCCACATTCCAAGGGTTGATGAATTCCATTTTCAATCACTTCCTTCAAAAATTCATGTTATTATTTTTTATGATACACTAATCTATAGCAAGTCTTGCGAGGATCATGTTCGACATGTTGACACGGTGATACAACTACTAAAGGAGAAACAACTTTATTCCAAACGATCCAAATGTTTCTTTGGGGTGAAGGAGGTAGATTATTTGGGTCATATTGTATCTCATGAAGGTGTCAAGTTAGAACCTAACAAGATTAAGGCCATGATGGACTGGTCAATTCCAAAAACATTGAAGAATCTTAGAGGAATTTCAGGTTTGACATGTTACTACGCAAGTTTGTCTGGAACTATTGAAGAATATAAGCACCTTTAATGAAATTAACTAAGAAGAATGAATTTTCATGGAATCCAGAGGAAACTCAGATTTTGAACAAGTTAAAGAGGTGATGTGCAATTATCATGTCTTGATCACACCAAACTTCACAAAAACCTTTATTGTGGAATGTGATTCCTTGGGAAATGGCATTGGTGTTTTTCTAATGCAATAAGTTAGGCCCCTTTCCTTTGAAATTCATCCACTTAAGGGAAAGGAATTACAGAAACCAATTTATAATAAGAAAATGATGGAAATACTACATGTATTGAAGAAATGGATCCCTTACCTAATAGGTAGTGTAATGTCCCCAAGGCCGAGCCCTATTGTAAATCATGTCTATGAAGTATAAAGCTTGTTTATGAAATGTAATTCAAGTTTATACGGCTGGTGAGCCAAGTTATATAAGCTAGTGGGATTATGTGTTATTATGCCAGGGAGCCTAAGTGTTGAAGGCCATGAGCTTGATTTTTGTACATGTAATTATGCACTGTATTAATACAAAACATCTCTGCGTGTGGACTGACCATGATGAATGAGTGATGGGGGAATAAGATTCCACAAAACTTGGGTAAGGTATTGGGGTCTAGAAGGTTGGAAAGAGAGGCTAAGTGTGGAGCCTAGGGGCTTAAGTCCTTGGGAATAACATTTTAATATTATCCCAAAAGCCATGTGAAATCTATGTTTTGTCATAAGTTCCTGGGGAGGGATGCATGCAACTTCATGGGTGATATGTGTTGACCCAGGTGCATGTGATTTAACCCAGAAAATGAGTCGTGTTGGGGGTTCTCTTATCATTTTGTTGACTATTATGTAGGAGTTGGGTGGGAATTCCTCCAACCATCACCTGAATCCTGGATTCGACCTTCCAATTCCTCCATCCTACGTCTCCATGCGTTTGGCCTCTGTGATTGAACCTCTATACACCTTACGCATATCTGAAACCAGAGAGGTGACTATGTTCCTTATTGCTGGTTGGGAGAACTGAATGTTCCGTAATTGTTGAGCCGTGCATCCTTTGTTTCTTGGCGGAAATCTTAACACATCCTGTAATCATGGAGCCGCGCTATGCTTTAGCACTGATTGTTTCCGTTTCGGGTGTCCATACCCATTCTCCCAATTGACTGTTGTGGCCACACAGTGCTGGACTACGTGTGGCTTGTTGGCCAATGTGAGGGAGGTGATTGTTTTTGAAGTGGAAGGTTACCCAGTCTGTGAGCGACTCTCTCCAGGTGAGAGATTGCGTGGAGGAAGTGAGAACTCCTGGAAGGAGTCCTGTAGCTGCCACAAAGCTCGAAGAATTCTGGTCCGATTTGTTGTTGAAGCCCAACGGAAGGGAGGTTAGTAGCCGATGGACTGTCTTGGTGACAGTGAAGGTGTATACTCCTGGGGTGGGATAGACATGTGGGGAATGAGAGTCTGTGGGCAGTGGGTATAAGTGGCTCCTGGGAGAGGATCCTTCTCCTGTGACTGTGTGTCTTTCTGTATTCCCTACCTAGCCTAGGAATCCCTACCCAGTGGAGCTTAGTCCCATCTCGGGGGTGACCTACTGCTAAGAGTGATGAGCAGCGCGGTCTAAGGCTGGGAGGTTCGTGGGAGGTCTACATGCAGTTGGTGAATTACATACAGTCTAAAAGATAAGTATATACATGCATATAATTTCAATTAAATATGGATGTCTGTGATTCTAGCAATGTTTACATGTACTCCGTTGTATTCATGAATTATTGTTAATGCCATGGATTATGTATGCGAACGGTATTAATGTGCTTACACTATGTTTAACTCTAATTAAGCAATTGTATTTCATAAGAATGCATAATATGTTACAGTAGTGTTTTTCTGCGTAGTAATGTTTGCCCGACCATGGGGTTGACGGTGGGGGAACGTTACAGGTAGGAACTTCAAGGTAAAAAAAGATCATGATAGTCTTAAATACTTCTTGGAGAAAATACTATCTTTAGAAGAATAACAAAAATGGGTGACCAAGATGTTGGATTATGAATTTTAAATCATCTACAAAAAGGGGAAGAAAAATGTTGTGGAAGATACACTCTCAAGAAAAGATGAAGATGTTGGGGCCTTTCTCTATGTTATTTTGATCATCCAACCTGATTGGATAATAGAAGTGAGGGATGAATGGAAGAATGACGAAAATGTGTGCACTCTCATTCAAAGGTTGCAACAAGATTCCATTGCGTTAGATACATTTACATGGAAAAATGATTCACTATGGTACAAATATCACTTATATTTATGTAAGAACTCACAACTAAAACAAAAGGTGCTCTTGGAATTACACACCTCTCTAGTAGGAGGGCACTAAGGATTTTTGAAAACCTACCAAAGGGTCAAGAAGGAACTTTTTGGGGATGGCCTTAAAATTGATGTTCAAAGGATTGTGGCAGAATGTTTGGTTTTCTAACAAAACAAGGTGGAAACAATTAATACCTCAAGCCTTTTACAACCAGTAGCTATCCCAAGTCAATGTTGGGAGGAGGTTTCCATGGATTTCATCAGAGGGTTACCGAAGTCTAAAGGAAAGAGTGGCATCATGGTGATTGTTGATAGACTGATCGTGTACACACACTTTTGTACACTCTCTCATCCTTTTAAATCCAGTACAGTTTCCACTGCATTCATGGAGACAGTTCAAATGGTACATGGGCCTAAAGATTATTGTAAGTGACATATATCCCATCTTCATTAGATATTTTTACATAATTATTTTCTTTTTTGGGTACTCAATTAGATCATAGCTCATCTTATCATACTCAATATTATGGACAAACTGAGATAGTGAAGAAATGTCTAGAAGTCTACCTTTGTTTCTTTGTCTCTAATAAACAAACACAATGGTTCAAGTGGTTACCCTTGTTAGAATGACAATTCATATTTAGATTCTTGGAGGGAAACAAATTCATTTTCTTTGAAGAGAATGGGTGGCTGCAGTATATTGTTCTAGGTGAGGCCTTGTTTTTGAAACACATGCTCAACCAATAATTTGATGAGGCCTTGATGAGATATGACCTCTCTAGGGTTATTTTACCTTTATACAAGCATTACCATTTTCTGTAATGTTATGAATATAAAATATGACATATTGATTGGTTGATTATAGCGTAGATGGTCAAGAATTAGATGTGTTGAATATAAATGGTGCCATAGCATCCTTCACAAGTGAACCAATGTTGAACGGAGACAGTCTCATATTCCCATAGATGTGGTAATGACCAGTGACTGGAGCTTGTTCCTTTGTTGAATAAATCTTCCCCCGGTTTGAGGAATTGCCTTGGAATTTTGGCCTGTGAAGTCCTTCGGTTATACATCTCTAACCTGAGCAAGGTATCCTCTTGACTTCATCCATTGTCTCCTCTGTGAGCTCCACTTGTGTTCTTGCAACTATGGAGTGGTATGTTGTGTATTTCATGGCTCATTTCAGTGCAATCTCATCATTGTATCTGTGTAATAGTAACAGATACTCCATCCATCCCTCTCATCCCATGATTTCTTTGATGTCATCATAAACCTGTAATAGAATTGTTTTGGTAGGATATCTAAGGATTAATTATCCACCCATGGATTGTTTCCTATGTTGACTCTGAGTGTTACCATTTTGCATAGCTATGTGAGTTATGGGGTGGTGAGTTAGGAATTGTAGAAATTAGCGGTGTTGGCTATGATAGTGGTGATTACATTAATGATGTTCTTATCTGGAGGTTTATGGAGGAATGATTAGACATATGCCATTAGAACGTATATATTTCAAACTCAGATAGGAATGTGTATATGGCATGAATCACCTTGAGTGGTGTATGAATATGTCATGAATCTAGTATTGATGTAAAAGCATGCAGTTCAATCAATTGTTCTCATCAGAAGTTCGACATTGGTGTTATCGATTTCGTCTATCGCAATTGTAGGAATGACAATGTTAAAAAACATGAGTTATAAGTGGAGTCATAGCAATGGGAGTTGCAATGATGAAACTGTAGAAGCAACAGTGTATCTTTATGCTGGGGATGGAAGGGGAATGTTGGTGGAAAATGAAAAAATGGGGTGAAATTGCGAGAGGAGTTGCAACAATGTGAGTCACGACAATGAAGTTGCAACACTAAAAAAAGACTGAAACTTGTTTAGAGGGAAAAAATTGTGGCATGAGAGTTGAAATGACAAAGTTGCAACAAAGATGATGCATTATATGGTACATTTTTTAGTTGCATCACCGATGGTGCAAGGAAAAGGTGGAAACTGGGAAGATGAACTAAGGATATAATGGAGTTACAATGATAAAAGTTGTAGCAATGAGGCTGCAATAGTGAAAACATACTGAGATTTGGGTTAAAAGGAACTTATGAGTTGTGTGGAATGAAGAAAGTTTGCAATGGATTTGCAGTCGAGAGAAAGAGAGAAGGAAAATTCGTAAAATTTTGGGAGAACTACAAGTGGATTAGTAGTTAAGGGAATGAGAATGGAATTGATGAAATGAATATGTCACTACAATTGCATAAATAGACAACATAACGAGACAAATGCTATGAATGTGGTGGGGGATTTGCAGAAATGAGATTCGTGACAACAAGAATAGTTGTGGAAATGGAAATAGTTGTGGTAATGAAATTTGAAGCCACACAATTTGCAACATAGATAATTGTAGTGACAACTAGAGTTGTAGTAAAAAAAATTGTTGCTACAAAAGGAGTTTAAAAAACCGAAGTTGCAACAAAGGAAGTTGCAGTGAGGAGAATTGCAGCAAAGAAAATTGTAACAATTGGAGTTTCAACAACAGGAAATGGAAGCAATGTTATTCTCCATTTTGGATCCTTCAAAAAATATTATTAGAAAGAAACAAGTTTTATTAAGAAGGATCCCGACATAACTGCCATGAAACTATGAAGTTCCCTTCTTGTTTATTCTCAGTAGTTTTTTCTACGCCAGCTAAGCTAATTTTTTATCATTTTTTTTTATGTTTAGGAACACAAATTATCTACAAGGAACACATTCCAAGTCACTTTCAGACCATCCATTTGTAATTTTACTCAAAAAAAATTCCTTTGATACGGTTCATTGGTGCAAGCGAAGTTTATGTCCATTAGCCATCAGAGGAATCCTATATTCATCGATCGTGCAGAGGTTGATGGCCCCACTATCATAGTGATGCAGGAGCATTGCAAGGGCATGCAAGCATAGCCAACAACGAGACAACGCGAAGATAAGAGACAACTGGAAAAGCACAGAGCACATTTTTTGAAAATGTTTTGAAATATTAATGAAGTCATCAAGTGGAGGCATGCTTGTATTATTGTAAAAGGACCTTGAGCGATCCGCTCTCATCCATAGTAGATAGGAGCCTTTGTGTGTAATGAATGTAGGTAGATAGAATTTAATTCTAGATTAGACAGTTTTAGAGCTCAAGAGGGAAATGAGATATAGACACCCTCATTGTATAGTTGTAAGATGATATCAATAGAGCATAGAGCAGAGAAGAGAAGAACCAGAGAGCTGTGTAGAAGAATTCCATGTACAGAAGTTCTGGATTAATATAAAAATCTTTGATTCAGACTCATGGTGTTTTAATATTCTCTGTGTATGCATTGTTGAATGTTATGCTCATGAATGTTTTACTCTTTCTGTCATGCATTTTCTGTTTATGCCATGTGTGTATGATTTCTAGTTAAATGTTTGAAATATGGGAGGAAGAGTAAGGAATGAGTTTCAATTGTTTCTTTTCCTGAGTGAGTAAAATTATTGCAAGGAGTGAAGTGAATTTTGTCTGCAAGGAGTGCATTGACAAGAGTTCAAAGTTTTATCTCTGAAAACTCAGGAGGGTTAACGTTGTTCTCATTCTCGCAGAAGTGCAAGTTGAGCACAGGAACCGTGCAGGGTGTGCACAGGCCGAGTAAAGTCTTAGAGTTTTGTGAACCTAAGAAATTGTTGAAGGACTACTGCTGCAGGGAGTGTGCTGAGTTGAAGAGATTCAATACTTGGTAGTATTGAAGAAGTGCCACAAGGAGTGCGCGCAGGAATTTTCCCCAAAGGACTTGGAGATTTTCAAGCAAGCTCAGGAGAGATAGAATCTTCAGAATTGTCAAAGAAAGATCAGGAGGTTTAGCACCTTGAAGCGTTCAAAGGGAGGCATTGTGAAGTTTCTTTGTAGGTAGGTAATTTCCAGCGAGGAGTTAGCCTGTTCAATTTCACAGAAATCGTCAAGAAGGAAATGGACAGTCGGAATTCTCCATGGAGAATTCATGAAGTTCTCAGAGCTGTCAGATATCACAGAGTAGTAGGGGAGTTATGAAAAGTGTTTTAAAAGGTTCAAGCTCAGGAGAGGCAGATCCGTATATCCAAGCCAACAAGGGTCGTTGGATCTACTTGTAAAAATCCATTTCAGGGTTTCGTGAGTTGAAGTCCCGAAAGCCTTGCATCAGGACTCACGAAATCACGAAGTCCGAAGTCCCAAAAAGGCGGAAGCCTAGTTGTGGGCCAGCGCTGGGAATCGTGTCGGAGTTTGACATTTCGAGATTTTGGCAAATAGAGAATTGGTATTTAGGGGTTCGCAGAGCAAAGTTGCATGACATCGCAACTCGCGAATTCGCGAAAGCCAAAAAGCCGAAATTGATATCGGGATTCAGGAATTCAGAGTTTGTGTTAACATGAGGTTTTGGCATTGAGAGTCTCAAACTCCTGATAGGCGAAAATCGCGCTGATCGTTGGATTGAGCGGGGAATCACGGTCGTCGATTTCTTTTGGTGATCAAACATCGGAGTTTTGATAATGTTAGAATCAAGATTTCGGAGGTCGAGGGGATGAGTTGCATGACATTGCGACTCCCGAAATCATGATAAGGAGAAAGGTGAAATAGAGAGAGGAAAGGCCAAGTGTCATAATTTCGGGTTTCGAGGGTCTGAGAGATAAGATTCTCGACCACAGGACTCACGAAATCGTGAAGTCTGATCTTCCAAAGTATAAGGGGGAAATTCCTCAAGGTTGTTTGTGGGTGTATATTTTTCGAAAGGAAAATAGAAGGGCCAGGCGAGCTCTTTGGGCCAAAAGAGAGGAAAATATCCTGCGCGGATCCCGATCCGCGGATCTAGGAGAAGGGGGTCTGCGTCAAGTGTGGTATCAGAGCCCAAAAAAATTTCATTTTTTCTGTAGCAAGGAAAGGAGGAGTTTTATAGCCATGCCACCGAGGAGAAGAGACAGGCAAACACCTGATCTGCCAGAGGATAGTGAAATGCCAGAAGGAAGGGGTAGGCAGGTGCAGAATCCAAAATTGGAAAGAGATATGCATGACATTCGCGCCAAACTCATGGATGTGGAAATAAAACAAAGGCGCACAATTGATATTGGAGATGTCAGTGAGTCCAAAAGTGAATATGACGCTGGACATGAAGAAGAAGAAATTGTAGCAGAAGATGCAACAAATGAATGCTTGATTAGAGCTATTGCAAGAATGAGTGCAAGAGCCAAAATGGGCATTCCAGTATATGTAGGAAACCTGGATGTTGAAGAGCTTCTAGACTGGATTAGAGATTTGGACACATATTTTGACTATGAAGATGTCGAAGAAGACAAGAAGTTCAAACATGCTATCATGAGACTTAAATGACATGCAACATTGTGGTGGGATGAACTACAAGCTGATAGACGCTACCAAGGTAAGCAGAAAATCAAGAGTTGGGATGGGATGATTGCAAAGATGAAGGCGAAATTCATTCCCAGGGATTACCAGATTACTCTGTTTCGAAGAATGTAGAATTTGAGACAAAAGCTTATGACAGTGAAGGTGTACACTGAAGAGTTCTACAGGCTGAACATCAGAGCAGGTCATCGTGAAAGTAATGATGAAAAGGTTGCCAGGTATATGAATGGCATGAGATACAAAATTCAGGATGAGATGAGCATTATGACCATCCAAACGGTGGAAGATTCTTATCAAATGGCTCTAAAGGTGGAAGAGAAGATGAGCCAAAAACAAGGTCAAAGAGGCCAAGGCAGAAGTCAAGCCAGGGGAAAATCAGTCGTCCAAGATAGAAATAAAAATCCTAAGGAAGAATGGAAGAAACCTCAGATTGAGAGAGGTGGAAGCTCACAGAAAGAGAAATATGTTGGACAGAGAAGGCAGTATGCTGATCAGAAAGGAGAGTATGCTGATAACAACATTTTTCCTCGTACTAGAGGTAGAGGAAGAGGAAGAGGTGGAGTGATAAAATGCTTTACGTGCGGAAAGGTTGGACACAAGTCTTATGAATGTCCAGACAAGAAGAAAGAGGAAGGAGAGACTCACATTCCATGTGAATGTCCTACCAAGAAGAAAGAGGGCGAGAGACTCACATTGTCGGGGCTATTGTGAGACTAAAATGTTGAGGTAGAGGATGATGAATGCGGAAGATCGTTGATGATGTGAAAAGTTCTTTTGACACTAGAGAAGGAGGTGGAGAGTTCGGTCCAAAGGAACAGACTTTTTCAGACTACTTGCAAGACCAAGGATAGGGTATGCAAGGTCACTGTAGATAGTGGCAGCACGGATAATCTCATTTCAACAGAGATGGTAGAAAATCTGGAGCTGGAGACGATTGATCATCCAAGCCCATACAGAGTTTCATGGTTGCAAAAAGGACATCAGGTAAATGTCACTAAACAATGTTTAGTTGAGTTCAAAATAGGAGGTTATAAAGATGAAATACTCTATGATGTTATTCCTGTGGATGTTTGTCATCTATTGCTGGGTAGATCGTGGCAATATGATAGGAATGTGATTCATGATGGGAGAATGAACACATACACCCTAGAGAAAAATGGGAGAACCCACATGTTGTTGCCGATTAAAGATAAAGAAATAAAACTGGAGGTGAGAAACATTGTACTTCTCATGAGTGGGAAGGAACTTCTTACAGAGGTTAAGAAGAAGGAGGAATCGCAATTCATTGTAGTCAGGAAGCCAAAGATTATTTTAACCAGCACAAGGGTAGATGATTTACCAGAAGAGGTTCAGGAACTGCTGGAAGAGTTCGCTGACATAGTAGTGGACAAACTACCTCGTTTGTTGCCACTGATTAGAAGTATAAGTCATCAAATTGACCTCATACCTGGAGCTAGTTTGCCAAACAAAGAAACGTATAGATTGACGTCGCAGGAGAATGAAGAGGTAAAAAGACAAGTCCGGGATTTGTTGGACAAAGGTTTGGTCAGAGAAAGCTTGAGTCTGTGTGTTGTTCTAATAGTACTCAGTCCAAAGAAAGACGGAGGCTGGAGGATGTGTACCGAATCGAGGGAAATCAACAAAATAACCATCAAGTACAGATTTCCATTGCCAAGGATGGATGATCTGATGGATTGCTTGAGTGGAGCCAAATTTTTTTTGAAGATTGATTTGAAAAGTGGATATCACCAGATTCGTATGAGAGAAGGTGATGAATGGAAGACAGCCTTCAAGACTAACGAAGGGTTGTATGAATGTCTTGTCATGCCGTTTGGTTTAACAAACATGTCGAGTACTTTCATGAGATTGATGAATGAAGTCCTGAAGGATTTCATCAGAAAATTTGTCATTGTGTATCTTGATGACATACTGATTTTCAGTAAAACAAAGGCAGAGCATCTGAAACATTTGGCTACAGTGATGAAGAGGTTACAGCAAGAGAAGATGTTGATAAATATGAAGAAATCCTCATTTATGAAGAGAGAACTCATTTATTTGGGGTTTGTTATTTATGCAGATAAGTTGAGGATGGATCCAGATAAAGTGGAGGTGATTAAGAATTGGTCATCGCCAAAGAGTATCTTTGAGATTCGAAGTTTACACGGATTGGCTAGTTTCTACAGGAAGCTCATCAGTAATTTCAGTGGAATTAGTGCACCGATGATGGACATAGTGAAGAAGAGACACAAGTCTTTTCAATGGACAAAAGAGGCTGAGAAAAGCTTCAATTTGTTGAAAAGGAAAATTACAGAACAACCAATTCTGGTGTTGCCAGATTTCAAGAAGACATTCCAAGTGAAATGTGATGCAAGTGGATTTGCATTAGGGGCAGTCTTAAGCCAAGAAGACAGGCCGATAGCATACTTCAGCGAGAAGCTGAATGAAGCAAAAGTGAAATACTCCACGTATGACAAGGAGTTCTATGCCATTATTCAGGCATTGAAGAAATGGAGACACTACTTGATTCCCAAGGAGTTTGTCTTATATAGTGATAATCATGCATTGCAATTTGTGACTCAACAGGAGAAGTTGAATCAAAGACATGTAAAATGGGTTGAATATATGCAAAATTTCACTTTTGTGATTAAACATATTTCTGGAACTGCTAACAAAGTTGTTGATGCTTTGAGAAGGAAATGCTTGATATTGCAAGAGTTCAGAGTCAAAACATTGGGTTTTGATGATCTCAGGGACATGTACAGAGATGATCCAGATTTAAAAGAGGCATATGAAGCAGCTGAGAATCCAATTCTTAGAGACAGGAGTCAATGGACAGAGTACATGATCCAGGAAGGATTATTTTTTAAGGGTAATCAACTTTGTATTCCAAAATTCTCCATGAGGGAGAATTTGCTGAAGGAGAAACATAGTCGAGGATTGGACGGACATTTCGGTCATGAAAAAATGTTCTCAAAGTTGAATGAATCATATTTTTTGTCTAGGAATGAGAACAAACATCAAAATATTTGTAGACAGATGCAGAATTTGTCAGTATTCCAAAGGAAAGAGGCAGAATGCAGGCTTTTATCAATCGTTACCCATAACTGAGAGGCTATGGGATGCAGTCAGCATGGACTTCATATTGGGGTTGCCAAGAACACAAAGAAGGTTTGACTCAATCTTTGTGGTAGTGGATAGATTTTACAAAATGGTACATTTCATTCCATGTCAGAAAACCAATGATGCAACTCACATTGCGAACCTGTTTTTCAAAGAAGTCATTCGACTTCATGGCTTACCGAGGACCATAGTTTCAGATCGAGACACTAAGTTCATAGGAAACTTCTAGAGAACCTTATGGAAGAAGCTGGGAACAAACCTGTCATTTAGTTCATCTTATCATCCTCAGACAGATGGACAGACAAAATTCGTGAACAGGAGTTTGGGAGACTTGCTGAGGAGCTTGGTGACAGAACACCACACTCAGTGGGACAACATATTACCATAGGCAGAGTTTTCTTATAATGACTCGCTTAATAGGAGCACAGGACATAGTCCATTTCAAATTGTTTATGGCATGCAACCGAGAGGAATTTCTGAGCTGAGGGATTCAGAACAGATTGCGACTAGGAGCGCTAGTGCAGAAGATTTCGTAGAGGCGATGAAGGAACTTCACATCCAGGTGAAGGAACGATTGCATAACTCGAGCCAAGAATATAAGCGGAGAGCAGATCAACATAGGAGACAACTTCAGTTTGAAGTTGGTGATTTGATCCTTGCACATTTGAGAAAGGAGAGGTTTCCGAAAGGAACATATAATAAATTGAAGATGAAGAAAATCAAACCATGTAAGATCTTGAAGAAATTTGGGGCGAATGCATATGAGATTGAAATAACTGATGGGATAGGAATTTCTCCGATATTCAATGTCTCAGATTTGTACCCTTATAAAGATGAGGAAGCAAAAGCAGGTAGTGAACAGCCAGAGAATCAGTGGACAAAACAAATGCCAGTTGCAGAAAAGCCACAGATGGAGCGCATACTGGACGAAAGAGTTGGTAAGAGGACCAGGCGGAAGGAATATTTTGAATTATTGGTCAAGTGGAAGGGCCATCCAGTTGAAGATGCCATCTGGGAGAACGAAGAAGAAATCCAGAAGCATAGACAACCCGTGTGCGAGCTCATGGACAAGATCCCATGAAAATTTTTAAGCGAGGGAGTATGATGCAGGAGCATCGCAAGGGCATGCAAGCATAGCCAGCAGCGAGACAACGCGAAGATAAGAGACAGCTAGAAAAGCACTGAGAACATGTTTTGAAAATGTTTTGAAATATTAATCAAGTCATTAAGTGGAGGCATGCTTGTATTATTGTAAAAGGACCTTCAGCGATCCACTCTCGTCCATAGTAGATAGGAGCCTTTATGTGTAATGAATGTAGGTAGATAGAATTTAATTCTAGATTAGATAGTTTTAGAGCGCAAGAGGGAAACAGGATATAGACACCCTCATTGTATAGTTGTAAGATGATATCAATAGAGCATAGAGCAGAGAAGAGAAGAACCAGAGAGCTGTGTAGAAGAATTCCACGTACAAAAGTTTTGGATTAATATAAAAAGATTTGATTCAGACTCATGGTGTTTTGATATTCTCTGTTTATGCATTGTTGAATGTTATGCTCATGAATTTTTTACTCTTTCTGTCATGCATTTTTTGTTTATGCCATGTGTGTATGATTTCTTGTTAAATGTTTGAAATCTGGGAGGAAGAGCAAGGAATGAGTTTCAATTGTTTCTCTGCCTGAGTGAGTAAAATTCCTACAAGGAGTGCAGTGAATTTTGTCCGCAAGGAGTGCGTTGACAAGAGTTCAGAGTTTTATCTCTGAAAGCTCAGGAGGGTTAACGTTGTTCTCATTCTTGCAGAAGTGTAATTTGAGCACAGGAACCGTGCAAGGCATGCACAGGCTGAGTAAAGTCTTAGATTTTTGTGAACCTGAGAAATTGTTGAAGGACTACTGCTGCAGGGAGTGCACAGAGTCGAAGAGATTAAATACTTGGAAGTATTGAAGAAGTGCCGCAAGGAGTGCGCGCAGGAATTTTCCCCAAAGGACTTGGAGATTTTCAAGCAAGCTCTGAAGAGATAGAGTCTTCGGAATTGTCGAAGAAATATCAGGAGGTGTAGCACCTTGAAGCATTCAAAGGGAGGCATTGTGAAGTTGCTTTGCAAGTAGGTAATTTCCAGTGAGGAGTTATCCTGTTCAATTTCGCAGAAATCGTCAAGAAGGAAACAGACAGTCCGAATTCTCCATGGAGAATTCGTGAAGTTCCGGGAGCCGTCAGATCTCTCAGAGTAGCAGGGGAGTTACGACGAGTGTTTTCAAAGGTTCAAGCTTAGGAGAGGCAGAGCCGTAGATCCAAGCCAACAAGGGCCATTGGATCTGCTCGTAAAAATCCATTTCAGGGTTTCGTGAGTTGAAGTCCCGAAAGCCTTGCATCAGGAATCACGAAATCGTGAATTCCGAAGTCTCGAAAAGGCGGAAGCCTAGTTGTGGGCCAGTGCCGGGAATCGTGTCAGAGTTTGACATTTCGGGATTTCTGCAAATAGAGAATCGAGATTTCAAGGTTCATGGAGTAGAGTTGCATGACATTGCAACTCGCGAATTCATGAAAGCCGAAAAGCCGAAATTGATATTGGGATTCAGGAATTTAGAGTTTGTGTTGACATGAGGTTTTGGCATTGAGGGTCTCGAACTCTCGATACGCGAAAATCACGCTGACCATTGGATCAAGCGGGGAGTCACAACTGTCGATTTATTTTGGTGAACGAACATCAGAGTTTCAGTAATGCGGGAATTGAGATTTCAGAGGTCGAGGGGATGAGTTGCATGACATTGTGACTCCCGAAATCACGATAAGGAGAAAGGTGAAATAGAGAGAGGAAAGGCCAAGTGTCATAATTTCAGGTTTCGGAGGTCTGAGAGACAAGCCGCTCGACCAAAAGACTCACAAAATCGTGAAGTCCGATATTCCGAAGTATAAGGGGTAAATTCCTCAAGGTTGTTTGTGGGTGCAGATTTTCCGAAAGGAAATAGAAGGGCCAATCGAGCTCTTTGGGCTAGAAGAGAGGAAAAGATCATGCGTGGATCCCGATCTGTGGATCTAGGAGAAGGGGATCTGCATCACATAGCCAGTTTCAATGTCATATGGACCAAGCCATCTACTGTGAAACTTTCATCTAGAATATTTGAACCTAGAACCGAATAATAATTCCTAGTTTCCATATTTGAACTTATTTTTCTTGATAAACCTATCATGCCATTTATCCCTTTGATGTTTTATCACTATAGCTCAAAGTAGGTCATCTTGTTGTAGTTCATCCATCTTGTTTATCTTGATTAATAATTTTTTATGAGTCTCTGATAGTTCCAACCCAATTTTTTGTTGGACTCAGTAGCTTGTTATTGTCATTGATGTAAACACTATGAAAGTATATAGAGTTTATGTGAAATAGTATGTGAAGAAATTAACTCAAACAATATGAAATGATTCAAGTTTAGAAGAAAGGACATTGATCAAAGCTCATAAGGGAGAGAGCATTGCATAAATTCTATCAGGATCAAAATCCCTGTAGGAAAACTCAAAAACATTCAAGGAAGAATCATGTTTGTTTAGACAATTTTCAAGAGTAATTGCAACCATGAGACCATTTAGAGCCATTGATAAAATCCAAGTCAAAGTATAGAGTAAGCTACGGGACATTGGAGACAAGGAACGAAGTCCCTAATTAAAATAAAATCGTCAGATAATATCGGGAAATATCTCAACCATTGGATTAAAGATGAGTAGAACTGGTCAACCTCGGTGCTGACCACTTTGTTGAAAAGGATTTTGAATTGAACCAAAATTCCCAAATCCCAAAATCATGAAGAAACACCATTTGTCTAATCTAAGGAACACTTTAGGAAATATCACGACCGCTAGATCAAGTAAAGTGGAAGGATAGGATAAGAAAGGCCAAAGGCCCGAGATCCTAAATAGCCAAATTCCCAACAACTGTTGGATTGTGATAATATTTTTGGGTCAAAGAAGGACCATTAGATGAATTCAAGTTACTCAAGGTTTATTCTTCAGGGAATCTCACTCTGGGAGAATTGGGAAGTGGAAAAAAGAGAATAACCCAAATTCTTGAAGGCCAAAATGAATCTGGACCATTGATCTAGAAATGATCATAGTCGTTGGATGAATCCAAGTGGAGGTATCACTGAAGCCCCACTTAGCACTGACCAACTCTGGTAAAAATTGGAGCAATAATTACGTGGACCTACGAAGCCCCAAAATACTGAAGTCATGAACTTTTGTCAACCATCGAATCAGAGGAAGAGTAGATAAATCATGTCAACTGTTGATCTATTCATAGAGCCCCAAGGATGAAACTGGTCAAATCTGATGTTGACCACACTGGAGAGAAACAGACTAGAGTGGGTAAGTGTACCGCAATGTTGAAGCCCCAAAGTCATGAAAAACGTTGATCTAGAGTGAAATATGATAGTTGTTAGATCATATTTGTGTAGAAGTAGTCAACTTCGATGCTGACCACTATGGAGAAAAGAATACAAGAACATGTAAGATTACCTTAAGGCTGAATCCCCGAAGTCATGTCAACCATTGATATAGATTAAAACATGAGAATCGTTAGATCACAAGGAGACAATCAATTTTGGCGCTAACAACTTTGGTGAAAAATGTTTTAGAACCTGTAAGTTCACACGAAGGCCAGAGTTCCGAAGTAACGAAGTAATAAATGTGGTACACACAATAATATCCCACGTCATCATAACCCACGTCAACAAGGACAAGTGGTGCAATTAGATGATCACAAGTGTCAAGGTCCAGTTGGTATTTTAGGTATGTGTAAGTCACAAATCTAAGTGACATGTGGCAACCACTCGACTAGTACCACATCAATAGTGACATTAGAAATATATGTCACTACGGGATTATGTCCTTCGAATATATATAGTTTCTCCTACCAGAAACCATCTGAAGTGTCAAAGGCTGAAGTCAGGATTTAACCTTTGGTCGTTGATCTAAGATCCTACGAAATATTTCTTGATCGTTCGATCAAGTACAGTGGAAGGATAGAGAAATTTTGAATCATGAAGTAATGCTAACCATTGATCTAATTCAGGAGCCTTCTGGACCTTTTATCAAGCATAGTGGAAGGATAGCGTAAACATAGGTGCTAAATGACAACAAGAGGTCACCGCCAGTCTATGACTTATTCGATAGGTAAAACTCTAGAGCGATTGAACCACTTCAGAGTTCGAGTAGCCCGAAGTCCCAGAGTCACGAATAACCGAATACTTGAAGAGAGGGAGCCCCTTTATTCATAAGCCCATGGTCCTAGCTCCTGGACATGTGAATGTTATTAATCAGGGAAGTGATGATACACACTCCGATGAAATTTTCTCTGGAAGAGTTGGAAGACTACAAAGGCTGGAGTCCCGAAAATGAAGAAGTTTCAAAAGGAATGAGAACTGTTCATCATGAAAATAAAACATGACCATATGATATAATATATGCAATTCGGAAAAATGCACTCCATAAGCTTGGATGATATCAAAGGATGGAAGTCTCGAAGGATGAAGTTATGAAGTAATGATAGTCTTCCATCTCAATGTGCAATTAATACGTGATCGTTGATCTTGATAACTGATTAAGAACTTTTTTGGATTATCCCCTAGTCCCCACATGTGGTCCTATGGAATAGAGGTCCCAAAGAGTTTATGTGCGAAATTTAACACACATAATGAGAAATTTATCTCGGTCAAGAAGGAACGTTAAACCAGATAGGATCTGGAGGTTGTCCCGATTTATCTTAAGTAACTCAATACATGCTATTCATTAGAGAGATAATAAAAAATATTAGATATGATCAACGAAAAATTGAGAATGAAATAAAGAGGCATGGGATTGAGTTAAAAATGAAATCGATCTATATTAGTGATCAATTTATGAAAATCCCTCTCACTAATTTGAAATTCCTTCACGATAATGTTTGAATAATAATGAAGAAAAAAAATGTTATTATTGTTAATCTAAATGAAGAAGTGAGATGGTCCAAAAAAAGGGACACAATGCATCATAGCTCACACTAGTTGGAAGATTATATAAACAAGAAAGAATGGTGAGAAGAAGGTGTCTCTGCATTCCATATCATAAGATCAAAATAGAAGAAGAGTCCAAGAAGAAGAACTGATGATTATTATGCAGTGAGGGTGGAAGGGAGGAGCACAGAAGGATTCATATCCTTTACTAAGTAAGTGTAAAATAAGGGAGTTGGTGCTTTCTACGGTTGGTGCCCTAAACACAAGGGAGTTGGTCCTTCCTAGGGTTGGTGCCCTAAAGTTAAGGGATTTGGTGCTTCCTGGGGTTGGTTCCCTAAAGAGAAGGGAGTTGGTTCCCTAAAAAAAAGGGAGTTGGTGCTTCCTAGGGTTCGGTCCCTGAAGAAGTGGATTTGTGTCTCCTAGAGTTGGTGCTCTAAAAAGGATTGCTTTGCTTCACTATTATTTATAAAAACCTTGTAATTTATGTTAGAAATATTTATATAATTGATTTTACTTACAAGTCCATTGTTTACCTATTATGGTAATCAATAAAATATAAAAGTGATTTCTAATTGTTGAAAAAGCATAAAACTAATTCACCCCCCCTCTCAGTATTCCAACAATTGGTATCAGAGTGAGTTCCTTCAACATAGTCTAAGAACTGGAAAGTAGATCCTGAAGATGGATCAGCAAAAGGGAATGTCTAACAACAAAGCACCATTTTTCAATGGAGGTGGCTATGATATATGGAAAATAAGAATGAAAAGATTCAGGTTAGCTCTTGGTTTTGATATCTAGAAATCTATTGTAGATGGTTAAACTGGAGCAACTACTCACCCACAGATGTTGCAGGAAAGAAAATATGCAATGACAGGTCAAGAGCAGTTAATGCAATTCTAGGAGGGTTGACAAATTCTATATGTATGAAGGTTATGCATTGTAAGTCAGATAAATAAATATGGGACAAATTGGAGGTTGTATATGAAGGAGATAGGAAAGTGAGGGAACATAAAATACATACCTATAGAACTCGGTTTGAAAATCTGAAAATGAAAGAAGAAGAGAACATTGTTGAATACTTTCACAGGGTAGATGAAGTGGTTAATTCAATCAGAGTAGCAGGAGAAGAACTTATAGATAAATATATTGTGAAAAAATATACTAAGGTCATTACCTATGAGATATGATGTCAAGATTTTTATAGGCCAGAACTTGACAAACTCACAGTTGATCAACTTCATGGAATTTTTACAGCATATGAGATGAGAACAGGGAACGAAAAAAAAAAAAGATGAAGAAAACTTTAAGGAATATAAAGAAAAGAAGAAACATGAACATACATATCATGAAGATCAGACAAACATATCATAAGTAGAAGAGGCCAACTTTATAAATAAACTCCAAAAAGGATTTGAAAAATATAAAGGAAAGTTACCTTTAAAATGCTTCAACTGTGGTAGAATTGGACACTTTGCTAACAAATGTCCCTATCCCAAGGAGGAGAAAAATGATGAAGAAGTTCACAACCAGAAAAACCAATACAAGAAGAAATTTTATAAGAAAAAGAAAAACTTCTACTCTAAAGAAAACATCATCTCTTCACACATGAGTGAAGATGAAGATTCAGAGCTTCTATTTATGGGAATGAAAACTCAAAATAATAATGTATATGATGAAGAAAACTTTGCATTTGAAGGAGAAGTGAAAATAGAAGCATAAATGATTAGTGCTTTGGAGGAACTAAGAAAGTATAAAAAGATGAACAAGCTACTTAGGGAACAACTTCAAGAATTTGAATAATCACATCAATCAAGATAAATAGATGCATCAAGAACCATCAAAGAATCAAAATAGATCATCTTTTATTTGAAGTTCCAAATCATAGATGCTAAAATAATTGAAGAAGTCATTTCTAAACAACTCAATGATAGGAAAAAATTATGTGAGAAGCTATAGGCTGAGATTGAGTTGTTAAAAGGTGAAATTGAAAAAGAAAAGAAGAGATCAAAATTTGAAAATAGTTAAAAAAATATTGGATGAAATTCTCAGTATTCAGAGGTCACCAAACAAAAATACTGGTTTGGGATACACCCAAGACTCAACCACTACATCACAAGGATCATCCAAAAAGCTAATCAATTACGCATATGCTATAAAAATATCCTTAAGAAGAGAAGATGATAAGGAAAAGATGATACCATTGAAAACTGTTCCACACAAAAAAAAATCAACACTCCCTACTAGAGTAAAAGATGACAATAAAAATACAATCACCCTAAGTGTTATCGGACTAATCGGTAGGTGTGGACACTAACAGATCTCCCTAGATCCACCTAGATCTAGAACAAAACAGGACAGGAAATGACTCTTTCCCTAAGTTGTAATCATTGAATCTGCTAATAGGAAGGAATAAGTGGCATACCTTTATATCACTTCCTTAGGTCTCTGTTGTTCTCGCTTCACTCCGGTGCTCTCATGAGGTCAATTCCAAGAGAAAAAAAACCAACCAAAGTGAATATAGCAAAATGTATTCAACGTCAACTTATGCATATGATCAAGGAATTACACAATAAAGTAAGAGTGATTTTATGGGAAAGGGACATGTCACTGTATCATATTAATTGAAAGTAGAAGATACAACCTGATCGCCTTGATGTTGCAAGCTTCCTTTCAGTGACCCTTGGTTCCAACACACACACTTTCTCTGTAATTGCATGAAGAAGATCCAGTTCCTCTTGATAGACCAACTAGAGTCTTCAAGCTTCTGTCCAAGTAAGGTTCTTCACGCAATTCTTTCACCAATTCTTCATCCAATCTTGCTTAACCTTTTCCATGAGAAACATTTAAATATATAGGAGAAGGAGAGATGGTTACATGGATGAGGATGATCCCATCAAATCTGAGAAGTCAAGAAAATGAAAACCATACGAATTCCAACTCATTTTCTAGAAGATTCCTTTCTAGAACCCTCGAGACCTCTTCTCCTTTCCAAGCTTAAAAACAGGTTCGCACCCTATGTATGGAGCAGACTACGAGAAGTTCACACCCTAAGTGAGGGTGGCGTATGATAATGAGGGATTCTAGCACCCTAGGCCATAGACAGCCTACGAACTCACTTTAAAAATATGTTTTTTTGGAAGGAGACATGAGTCACTTTTCTCAGGCAAAAAGTCCTTGTTGGGAGCCTGAATAAACCATTGTTAAGACATCACCAGAGCGACCAAAATCATGTGTAACAATAAGGAATCCCCCTAATAAATATATGTGTAACAATAAGGAATCCCCCTAATAAGACATAAGGTTGTACACTGCAAATCTTATTGACAATACAATCGTATAAATTCCCAAAGATATAAGAACAATAAGTACAATACAAGGAAGAGAAACCATAACTCATTTTATCCTTTGAAAAAATTTAATATTGAATGCCAAAAAGGAAACAACTATAGCCATAAAACTAGAGAATGTAGATTACCAATACAATCCTGGAATATAGGAAACCCTAATAAATAAAATGAGAAAATATGGAAAAGAAAATATGAATTACAAATAAAGAAAAATGATGCACCTAAAGTTGATGAAGTTAATAGTAGAATTGTTAAATTATGAGCTTGATTTCTTATGCGGATTAATTCTTTTATTTTCTTCAATACTTTGATTCCATCTTAATACACTTCAATAATCTCAAATCGTAATCGAATAGAAATAATTATGTAGATAAGTAAACATTCATATCAACAACACATATACCCTGGGGAAACCCTGTACAGGGAGAAAAACCCCAGCAAACAATATTTCTTTATTTCATTAATAATGTAAGATCTCTTACAAATATCCACCATGAATGTACTTCTCTCAAAGAGCTAGCCAAGATGACTCTAACCTAACAAAGACTTACAAGACCTTGCTGAAATACACCTTTGATATGCTGCCTCTTTATCACTGATGTGCTCCTCTATTACTTCAGCCTCAACTTGCATATGAAAACTCTGTTTCAAAATTGTGTTGCGAAAACTGTCTTGAGGAGAGGGTTCAACCTCTTCTTATATAGGCTGAAGAG
>SNQJ01S0019202.1:137524-154795 GCA_010110895.2 Picea sitchensis | reverse complement strand
TTGTTCTAGATCCAGGTGGATCTAGGGAGATCGGTTTGTGTCCGCACTTACGGATTAATCCTGAAACAACTGAGTACATCTATACAAATGTGAATAAAGTATATGGTGTCGAACATTTGAGAGATCCATTGATCAGGAGACATTGATGTATTCCCATCTGTCAATGGCGAGAGAGCCTGCCACTAATGACTGCAAACCTCAAGGTACTCATAAAACTCTAAGTCTCATATCCAGAATACATGAGTTGAAGTCGATGGAAAGAGACCCACTGAAAGGAGAGCATTAAGGCATCTCTCATCAGTCAGCACAAGGAACAAAGCAGGAGCTTCATGATTTGGTGGGGACCAGATGAAGAACATGTTCACGAACCAACGACCCTGTGCGTCTTTCGCGTGTGCCAAATGCAAGTGGTACATGAAAAATACCCTCCAAATAGAAGTCAGTGATGCAAAATACTGACAAAGGCGAGTAAACCACCAATAAGGCTAATGGCATCCAAGACACTGCACAAATCCCAAAGTGTGAATAGATGTCTTGCCTTCGAACATAAGGGAAACCACCCAGTCAAAAAACCATGATGAAATGTCGATTTCTGGGTTCAAGGTGACCTACCAATGATGAAAGTAGGTCCAGGGTGCATCATAAGACCAAAGTATCATGTGATTCTGAGTCAAACTGAGGGTATGGCCAACATGAAAAGTCAAGATTTCTGAGGAGTGTCTGACACAGGTTGATAGACTTCCTTTGAACAAGAGCATGAGACATACAGTGGACTCTGGCATCATAGAATTAATGATTTGACAATTAGATGCAGGAGGCATCCATAATGTTCTCTATAGTGGTTGGAAGATTAACCAGTTAGTAGAGAAAATTTTGTAATGAGATCAGCTTCCTAAGGCCATGCTAAACCCAAAATTATGATGATGCAAGGACTCAATAACTTTGTGCTATGTTCAAAGGTGACATGACTACTGCCAATTACAATATAGTACTCCCTTCCTGCCCATATTTTTTTGTTTTTTCATAACAAGTGAATTCTATGATACAGAGGAGGGAACGAGTGTCGCAAGTAAACAAAACTAGTTCCAGCAGTGCAACGTACCTATGTTGAATGCAAGGAAATGCATGTGAGATATGGGCACTCGGGGTGATGTTCCCTCCAGGGTAGAGGGTGTCAAATTGCAAAGGATATAGACAAGGCTCTGCTTGGTTGAGGATGCAAAATGCTGGGGCCATGGTTTATAATGCAAAACGAGAACCGACTAAAGGCTCAATAATGCAAGCAAGGGCATGGGATGAAATCACAATTTAATGCCAAAAAATATCCTTTTTTATATCTTTTAGTCTACTTGGTGTGAAAAAGGGGTAAACTTGTGCCAAATAGACGTCTTTTCAAATCCAATTTACGAGGGTGAAGAAGACAAGTTCACTTGGTGATCTTTTCCATTTTTGATAGCGAGTCGGAAAAGAGCTTAACTAAGACTCGTGATCTTTCAAATCCAATTTTAACGAGTGTGAAAGGGACAAATCACTTGTCGATCTTTTAAATTTTTAGTAACGAGTTGGAAAAGAGCTTAACTAAGACTCGTGTTTTTGGGAGTCTTTGGGTAATAAGGCCGCGTGTGCATGAATGAGAAATGAGGCTTTTTGTAAATTCATGTATCGAATTCTAATGGACTCCCGGTCTTAAGGAAAAAATCTCGGCATGGGCCCCAAATGAAAAAGAGGTTCTAACTAGGGTACCTGTGTTTGGTAAGTTTCTACCATTTATTAACGATGTTATGATAACAGATGGAGGTTAATGCATCACAATATATGGGTTCATACCTAAGGCATAAAAAGTTGTAATTGGAGGATAATGCAAAACTGCATGATGTAGTGAATACCTATCCTATATGCTAGGTTATGAATATACCTGCCTGAGGATACGAACGACCAACCATGACGTTGAAATCTGTAAGAAAATTGAGTCAAAACTACAAAAACCAACTTAAAACCACTTTTGAATTAGTACATTAGACAAAATAATGGAATAAAACTATATCAAATGGGTAAAAATGTTTTATAAATAGTAATAAAATCACAATTTAATATGTCATTTTCATATTCACCCAAAATAGTGCAATTTGGACTCACATACCTCCAGAATTCAAATGACGATCGCGGAAGAAATAGGACATGAAATCGCAAGCCGTCTAGTCCACGTAACTCTTCATCCCATCCTCTTCAAATTCAATGGTTTACAATTTTGAATTGGGCTCCATTTTTTTAGTTTTTAAGGGCACAAATTGTGTTTTTTGGTATACGCAAGTTTCTATTAATATGTCTTGTATACGACCAGATACATGCCCCTGTGTAAACTACAATGGGTGTATATCAGGCCCTACCCACGAATATTCTTGGATAAACCATGTATACGTGCGCAAAATGGAAAAAAATAAGTTTTTAACTCAAAAATTGATTTGGTTTTTGCAGGCTGGTGTTGGAGTGGAGGGAGAGAGAGCGTGAGGAGGTAGATGCAGCAGTGGAAAGGGATCCAGTGGCTCAAGAGGCATTAAAAATATGTGGTGTATGCAAGTTTTGGGCTCTCAAAGGAATGAGGGCCCAAGTGAGGTTAATTGAAATGCTGGTGGGCTATTGGGATCCAGATAGTGAGAGCTTTATCCTTGATGGGCAACCATTAAGGATCAAAGTAGAGGACATCCACTTCTTGATAGGAATTTCATGCCAAGGAGAGGTCATTTACCTTAAGTCACGTGGTTTCGAAAGTGGGATGAAGGTCGAAGAATACATCGAGGCCCACTGTGTTGTAGGGACTCCCATGGTGGGAAGTCAAATCCCTATCCGGGCTATAGGTAACCTTAGCCTGAAGATTATTGTGCTCATTCTTACCAGGATCATAGGGTCGACCTAGTTGCATTAAGAATCGAGACCACTTATGTTTTATGCACTGGAGTGTGTGAGACCTACCATGTACGATTGGTGTACCTCACTGATGACCAACATGAAACGTCAGCTGACAGAGTGCAAGAAGGGGGAAAAGAGAAACTTCGGGTTTTCCTCTATCCTTTGTAGGTTATTTTTCAAGTGGATCCCAAGCCTGGGACCTAGAGTGGAGATCATTCCTAGAGGGCCACGCGATCCAGATATGGTGTGATGGGTCGAGGTCATGAAAAGGAAGGGGGGAGGTAGGGTGGTGATACCCTACAACGATGATTTTTTCTTCTGGTGGGGGAGACAAATAATAGCTCTGGATGACTATCCCTATGTGGTAATTGATTTTAGAGGTGATCTTGATATGCCGCTTCCACCAGGAGCTACCTATGGTGCTATAGGTAAACAATATTTTTTATATATTTCATTTTTTTATTTTTGAATTTTAAAAGAATAAAAATATTTTTTGGATGGTGTTTTTAAATATTAACTTGATACTTGTGTGATTCCAGACATGGGTACGCAATAGCCAGAGGGATTCCTATGACAGAGGCGGAGGCACCAGGCATATGAGGCAGTGGGAGGAGAGGCGGAGAGAGTCCTTCAGAATGTGCAGGGCAACCTGTTGCATTTGACACATAGGATTCCTATGGTTCAGGTGGAGGACCTACCTGAAGTCATGCAGAGGTAGGTTGTCGGTGTACCTAGAGCATGGGTACAACTCTTTCGGCATCTCACCAATGCCATGGTTTTCTATCACAAGACTCATACGATGCCACAGGCGTAGATGTCATAGGACATTTATATCGGCTGTATATGTATTTTTTAGGGTTTTAGCCCCAATTTTGTAATACAAAAAACCATATTTTTTGGAAATATAAAAAGAGGGATCTTCGACTGTGCTTATATCTTACAATGTCTTCATTGATTTAATAGTATTATTTGCTTTATTAATGTGACAAATGCCAATCCAAAACATAATTAGCATATGCATCAGATACATGATTAGAACTTCTAGGAATGTGAAAATATGTAATAAAATCAAATTGTCTCTCTAAAAGACGTACCCGTAGGAATCAATGGAGTAACTTCGGATCACACACATGGTAATGACCATTTAAATGACATATGACTAACTGATAATCCAGACACACCTCTATAGAGTGAATACCATGCGAGATAGCATCGCGCAATAATTCTATAATGACGCTATATTCGTCCACGTTATTCATGGATGGCCCTAGGCATATGCCACCTGAAGACACCAACAGACCCTCGGACGAGTAAATCACCCAAGCGGCGGAAGATAAGTTAGGTGTATGACGACTGGCTCCGTCTGCGAATCCTACGTAGACCAAAGATTCCATTGACATCTAACAACAAAAGGGAAAACTCGATAAGCAAGCCAAAGACAAAAAGGGGGAAAAGGTGTATATACACTAAATTTACATTAGTATACAAAGGGTTTCACCCAAGCCCAGGGCTCAAGCGTAATACTTTTCTAAGTAGAGCCCATTTCTAGGCTCAGCCAATTTATTTCCTTCATAATCTTCCAACTCGTAGGCTCCTTTTTCTAGAACATGTCACATGATATAAGGACTGTGCCACATGGGTTTAAACTTGCCTGCCCCTAGCGGTTCTTTGGCTTGGTCATACAAGAGGACCAAGTCACCCTCATCATAAAACCGGGGACAAAAGGACTTATCGTACTAAACCTTGACACATTTCTTGTTTTCCTCGATATCCGTAAAGGCATCCCAACGCTTCTCATCAAGACTGTCTAGGTGTACAAGGCATCGCTCTAAATCCAAAGTGTTAGGTAGGAGCTCAAATGCCAATTTGAGAGAAGGGATTTCACATTCAATGGGAAGTATAGACTCCACACCGTGTACTAACTGAAAAGGATAAAAATCGGTGGCAGTCTTAACCGAGGTTCGGTATGCCCAAAGTGCGGGATATAACATGATGTTCCAGTTGAAATTGCTCCGACTAATAGTTTTTTGCAAAATGGTCTTGAGAGACTTATTGATGGCCTCTACTTGCCCATTTGCCTGGGGGTAATAAGGAGATGAGTGATCATGTTTAAACCCCAGCTTAGATGCTAGTTCTATCATCATTTAATTTTGAAAATGACTGCCATGATCAGTGACAATCTCACTCGAGATACCAAACCGGGCGATAATTTGGTTGAATACGAAAAAAGCTACAGTCTTCCCATCGGATTTCACGGTAAGCATGGCTTCATCCCACTTGGTGAAGTAGTCGACAACCACGATAATGTGTTGATGCCCCCCAGCCGAACTTGGGTTACAATCAATGAAATCTACTCCCCACTTAGTGAAGGGACCAATGACAATGACTGGGTGGAGAGGGGTCGGGTGCAAGGTCATTTTTCGAGTGAACACCTAGCAGGGTTGACACTTCTTAATAACTTCAATAGAATATTTAAATATGGTGGGCCAGAAGTAACCATCTCACAAGATGTTTTGGGTTGTCACAAGCTTGGATAGATGACCGCCACAAGCCCCTTTGTGGCAATCATTAAGGACTAACTTGGCTTCTTCGTGAGTTAAGCAATGACGTAAGATGTTGTCTATTTGTCGATGATACAAAGTGTTTCAACTTCAAGGTTTGAAGATATACGACAAAGTGTTCGATACAATGATTGTATAATTTTTGGCTTGGTATCTAACACGTTGTCTATCATTTCGCGAGAGATGCTGAGCGGACTTCAAGGTTTGAATATATAAAAAAATATATCCATACCAGTGGTCGGATGATGAGACAAGGAAATTGTGTTCATCCACGAATGAATCGACATGAATAACATCTTTGTCTAATCATGGGAAATTGAATATTAACTCTACAAAAAATTGTGATTTCTTGGACTTGGTTGAAGAAAAGTCGAGGTCAAATTCTTGTAGGATGACAATCCATTTATTATATTTTCTACCTATGATACATCTAGTGAGGACATATTCAAATGGATTAACATCAGAAAACACAGTAGTTTTGCAAAAAAATATATAGTGTCGTAAATGTTGGACTGCATGTACGACAACCAAAGCTAGATTTTCAACGTGTGAGTAATTCCGTTCAGGACCGACTAAATTTTGACTGAGATAGTAGATGATGTGCTCATGGAGCTCATCATCCCCCTGAACTAGAACCATACCAATGGTCTCTTCAGATGTGACGATATACAACTAGTAATCTCTACTGTAATCATGAGATTTTAGTAGAGGGGTCGATACCAAGGCTTTCTTTAAAGCGTCAAAAGACTATTGGGCTTGCTCATCCCAGATAAACGGGGTGTCTTTCTTCAATGGGTGCATGAAACCCTTAGTGATATTGGCATAATTCACAATAAACTAACACAAAAATTTAGCTTTCCCCTGTAAACCTTGAAGCTATCTAATTGTGTGTGGGGGAGGCAACTGAAGAATTGCCTCAACCTTAAGTGGATCTACCATGATCCCTATCTCGGAGACTAAGAATCCTAAGAGATGACCAAATCTAACACAAAATATGCATTTATGAGGGTTGAGTCGGATTCTATAGTAGCGGCATCTTTCAAAAACCAGTCGAAGGTGCATAGCATGATCTATTCTCTTGCGAGAGTGAGCAACAAGATCATTGAGGTAAGCTTCGACTATGTGTTTGAGATCATGAAAAGTGAAAGTCATGGCTCGTTGGAAGGTTGCTCCGGCGTTTTTTAGGCCGAACGTCATTTTTCGGTATGCAAACGTGCCCCAAGGACATATGAATGTCGTCTTATGTTGGTCTTTGGGTTTGATCTAGATTTGGTTATAGCCTGAAAATTCATCCATAAAAGAAAATATTTCTCTTCCTGCACACTCATCGAGAATTTGATCAATGAAAGGTGTGGGGAACTTATCTTTAGGACATGCCTTGTTCAGGTCACGAGAGTCCATACACACGCAGATGGTTCCTTTCTTTTTATTCACAGGAACGAGGTTGGATACCCATTCGGTCAAGGGAACCGGGTAGATAAAGCCGACATTAAGTTTCTTCTCTACCTCTGGCTTAATAGCGGGGCCTTCCTAGGATTAACAACTCTAAGACATTGTCGAATGGGTTTAGCATCCGAGTAAGTCCTAATCTCATGTTCGAAAATATGGGGGTCGATCCCTAACATCTCTTCATATGACCAAGCGAATACGTCTTGAAATTATTTGAAGAGGTTGGTGTAGATCAAAATCTCTTCTGGCAAACAATCTGCACCTATATTTATGTTTTCAATCTTGCCAAGGGTACGAGAGATATCGATATGGACAGTGGCAGAAATACTCGCCATATTCCCTTCGGCATAAATTCCATGTGTATCAAGTGGAGCTACGACGTGACTGACTATCTCACTCAGGGTAGATCTAAAATCATCTTGCTCAATTTTTTCAAGACTTGGGAGAAAATAAGATTGATTATGCATATCATCCCAAGGCCTCTTGAAAAAATTCATGGCTTCAAGGATGGATTCATCTGAAGGTAAAGTCTCATCCAAGAAATCATGTGAACAAGATAAAAAAGTGGTCCACACGGGCCCGAGAACTGGATCCTCCTTGACCGTCTGTGAGGGAACAAGATCGGGATCGGAAGAAGAGTGAAGGATAGCATGATATGCAATCTTTGCTACCGATAGTGGCATAGTTATGCCATCATGCAACTGCCCTTCAATCGATGAAGTCAGAGAAGGTAGGGTCCAAGGGTCACTGAAATAAGAAGTGTGGAAAAGGATGGAACTCTCTACTGAAGTGGGCGTACTGGAAATGGCGTAAATGTGGTGAATCGGTATCGAGAAGTTGAAAGTACCCATGAGGGAAGAATACATTCCGACACCGATATTCTCAGTTGCTGGTAGAGAATTGTTGATAACAGGGATCGATAGTCCAACATATGTGGTCGAGCTAGAGTACGCAAAGGATAACTGGTCAATCATCACAATCACCCCTTGATGAGGAAAGAAAAGCATGTGGAAAATAGACGATACGATGATGACCATAGCATAAGTCCAATTGTGACCTAGTAACAGGTTATAATCGAGAGGTGCATCGACTACCTCTACTTCCACTTCTACTATCTTCCCACCTAACTGGATTGGAAAGGTGGGGAGAATACCATGAGGGTAGAAGAAATGACCATCGAATGTGGTCAACATGGCCAACAACTTTGAAAGGGTTGGAGAACCAATAGCTTTCCAACAGGCTAAGGACATCATGCAAGTGGTTGCACCTTCATCAGTGACTTCTCGTTTGATGGTATATTTAGAATACTCCACGTAGATTTGAAAAGACACATGGTAGGGTAAGCGAGGCTTCACGTCCATGACATCGAACTTGATGATCTTTGATCCACTAGGTTCTAGAGCTCCTAAGGCAGAGAGTAAGGCATTTCTCTATGATGGACACATCTGGACTACCTTCAAAGTAGACATCGTGCAAGGTGTTTGGCCCAGATCCTTGACAATAGAGTAGTTGTGGGCGGCTTTAGCATTAGGGTTATGGGTAGAGAACTTGAATAATCCTTTCGGAATACGAGGTGGTGGCTCTGGTTTCTCAATATGTAAATTCATCTCTAGGGGTGGAGGAGGATATTCTAGGATGGTACTATCTTTTGAAGAGCCGCAATCTTGAGAGCAAGTGGCTATATCGATTTTTTCATCGACCATATTGATACAAACACAATCGCCATCTTGCGATGGTGGGTTTTGACACCCACCAGATGCATTTTCGAAGTTCGAAGAACTCGAGGCTAAGTGTTGGTTGTGAGGAAAAGTTTTTGTTAGCACAGCGGGCAAAAGATTTAAAAGCCTTGCAGCCTCCACAAGTTTGGGACATAAGTGTGTAAGGTGATCATCTGTACAAAGTTTACAAGGAAACTTAAACTTACGCTTTTCTTTCATACCCTCTCCAACATTATCATTCTGTTTTCCATTATTTTTCTTGTCCTTGGTTTTATTCTTCCCACCTCTACGATTATTTCGACCTTTCCATTTATTCCCATCTGGTTGCTGGTCACCATTTGGGTTTTCCGATGACTGCACAGAATGCACATCCGCTGATTGGGTGGGTTTGGAGGATCTGGATGAAGCTAGTCCTCTGGAAAACTTCGTTTCCGAGTCTTCGGACTTTACATTGGTGGACCCCAGAATGCCATCGGCATGGGGCCCAGGACCCTATCTAGGACCATGAGTCGACTGCGGTGCATCGGGAAGAAGGTGGTATAACATCCCAGACTGAGCATAGATCAAATCGAATTGTTGGGCTCTAAAATTGGCCTCTTCCTCGCTGAAGACCCTAGAAGTAGCAACGTCCTTTGAAATAGGAGCGTGAAAAGATTTTGAAAGCCATTCTAAAAGAAAGTTTGGGGGTACGGGAGTCTTAACTAATCGTCTTCACCTACACCATTCTTGGATATGGTCTGAAATAAGAGTGTCAGAACCCTGGCATAAAGTTGACAAAAGTTCAAGGCCAACATCGTAACGAACAGGTAGTTGAAAATGGTTAAGAAAGGATAGAACTAACTATTTAAAAGACCTGGATATGTTCCCCTAGGTAGCTCAATATACCATTGTGACGCAATCCCAATAAGAGTGTGTTGAAACAATCGTAATCTAATAGAATCGTGATTCAAATAATTCGATGAGCACTAGAGGTGAAAAGTAGTGACACAATCACCAGGGTCCTCGCCATTCTTACCTTCAAAATTTGGAATGTCCGACGAAAGATTGGTGGGGATAGAGGTCCATGTGGGATCATGACTCATCAGGTTGTTCATTAGTTTAGACAAATCTGGTAGATTAAGCGTGGTCATAAAGGGAATACGGGGTTGCAACACCTGACCCCATCCTCCTGCAAAAGACTGAGTATTAGGAGTTGTGTTGCATCCAGGGTTCTGGTAAGGACCAGAACCTTGTTTGGAATTAAAAGACCCTCCTCTGGGTGGATTCGTGAAAGATGGATTGGGCATGATTCCAGCAAGAATTTTCTGATAAGGGTTATGAAAATTTCCCACAGTTGGATTAGCTCCAAACTAAGGGTTTTTAAAACTGCCCCCAACTAGACTAGATCCAGGTTGGGGGGTTCCCAAGACATAAGACTGAATTCCTCTAGGTGGGAATCCATAGGATTGAAGTGGATTCATTATGACAAAAGTATTTGTCGAATTCGGCACCGACGGGATAGGGATATAGGGCAGAACTTTTCCGCCAACTTGGTTGTTCCATCCATCCGTAGAAGGATTACTAGACCTAGGGTTAGGGAAGGGGACACTTCCTACATTAGGATTCTCTTGGGGAACATGAGATCTACCAAATGGAAAGGGAGTGTAAGGAGGTGTGGTTCCCCCAAGTCCAAGCCTATCGTTATGGCCAACAACTGGGATAGCAGTCAAAGACTGTGAAGTGAAACTTGGCATACCAAAAGAAAACATACTAGTATCCATGCAGATGGTCTAAAAATTGTAACTCGGTGAGTGGCCAAAACCCCCAAAAGGGTTATAAATAAGAGACAAAGCATTGACTACAGGCCGAGCCATAATACCGGTGTAGGCCTCCGGCACTGCAACTGTAGCGGTTGCAGGTGTCGAACGAGTGCAATTAACTATAGTGGGATTGAGAGTTGATGAAATCCCAGTGTTCTGAAGACTAGACTCAGTACTCATCCTTGCGGGATCATAATTTTTAAAAGTGGATGTGTGTGTACCACTCCTGATAACTCTATGCCTTTTGAAGGAAATAGCTTGAAAACCGGTGGTAACTATAACAACTGACGGGACCTGCGAGGAAGCTGGTCCGAATCCATGACGACTTATGACTGTCAACAAATAAAAATATATTCTAAGGCCAACTAGTAATCAAAGAGCATATCGAAAAGTCAAACGACCAATATGAATGCAAACGGTCTAAAGTGGCTGAGTGGTATCCCTCGCTAAAGAAGGTATGCCTCGTCCAAGAGGGACCTGAGACTCCCTGCTAAAGTTTGGAGGTAACAAAATCAGTTATAAGGGCCCTCGTAGGATTAACAAATAGTCAGTTATACCCCCATGGAGAGGTAATCCCCCATAAAGGTTGTGTGTTTTCTGACCCCTATCTGACTCAGCATACAAGCAAAATAACCCCTGCAAGTAACCTATGAGAAACCTAAGTCAAGAAACTAATAAAACATTGTATAACCGATGCACAGGTGAGAAGTTGTAAGTCCGGATCACCATATGGGAAGGGTAGCAAATCCCAAAACCTTGAAAGCACCACCTCTCACAGAGGTATGGGCACTAGCAAGATCCCCAAATACAAATAAATCCACAGAAATATCTCTGACGCTAGGTTAGTATCCATGAGTTATCCCTTCAACTAACTTTGTGCGACCTCATGATTAACTCTGGTGTGAGAGGAGCCTCCTGATATTACCAATTATACAATGGATTTCTCAACTCCCTGTCTCACACACATAAGTTGATTTAATTGCCTTAGAGAAGTTTACTCACAAAATCCTATTTCAAGGCACTAAATCCTAGGCTAGTTTGTGCACCCTAAAAAATAAAATTGTGACTAATCAATTTTAGTTTAAAGCGTAAATTTTATTGGCCATGATTACTCAAAGAGGTATGGAAATGAAACTCATGGTGTTATGACTCTGCATGAAAATAAAAATAGATATACTGCAAAGCCTAACCTTAACTTTTCAGTGAATGATATGCTAAATAAAAACAGTGAAATCTTCAATTTTAACTCTGCAACTCAGAAGTAAAATGCAATATTTCGCTAAATGTGCTAAGCTAATAATAAAGGTTCAAGGAAAAAATTACCAACCAATGCAAAATGCCTATTTTTTTGTATTTTCAATGTATTAAAAAGAAAATGCATGGACTGATAAGTGACTTGATATATAACTTCTAGTGTGTATAAAAGCAATCACTCGAGCAAAATACCAAGCAACTAAGAAGACATCCCAACTACCAAGGACAAATCAAAAACGGAAAACAAAGAGAAGGATACCACCCAAAAATTCAACTCCAAAAAGGTTTCCTGTCATCCCAGATAATCTCAATAGGTGCCACAGAGACCTAAGAAGGCTCAGTGATCCTCAAAACCTACCCAACAGTCACTAAACCAAGCAAACAATCAAGGGGGAAGTGGTATACACTCCTATTCAAGAGAAAAGGGAGTATATACACCTCTTGTAGTGGGACAGCAAGCGTATACACGCGGTTGTCAGGGAAAAAAGGGCGTATATCTTTTAAACAAGGCTAGGGAAGGTTAAAAGGATGAAAACTCAGATCCAGAGTGAACAGACTCTGTCCAACTGTGATATGACAAGAAATACAAAGGAAAAAGAGCAATTTGAAGGAAAAATACTTCAACCCTTAGAAGGAAGATCTCTCCCCAATAGAGTTTCCAATTCTGTTACAAGGGAAAAACTCTCTATGGACAAGGGTAAACCACAAAAGACATGTATGACTGCAGAAATTAACTCAATTCTAGCATGTGCTATATAACTAATGTGCAATACGAGGAAGAAGCCTACCTTGATCCAATCATTTGATGTCATTCCACCATTGAGCACTTTGACCCAAAGCTTTACACCTGCAAGAAGTTATCAACAAACAAGCGATGCAAGTATATAGTGACAGTATATAAAATGAGTTAGCACATCAGATAACACAATCCATTAATAAACATTACAAACATGCCCATGGATAATAATCATATATTTGCAAGATATTGATAGGAAGGGAAAGGAGTATTTCTATTAATAATTGATCAACAAAAGTATCAACATTACAGACTTCTGTGTCGACATGGTTCGAAACCAAGAAACCAAGTTCCTTCCAATTGGGTCTCCACCACTTCAATCCTCCACTGAAGTCAAGCAGATAGCAAAGAGATAATGAGATCCTCTTCACAATAAGGGAATATCTTGAGGGGTGAACACTATGTTTAGACTTGAGGGACAAAGGGATGCAGACTCAATATGAAGAAATTTCTCCAGAGTAACTTTTCTCAAAAAGTTGAATGCTTTCTCTCTCTTTTTCCATAGCTCAAAATTGTGCTCTTATAGCCTCCAGAATGCAAATGAATGGCCGATTCAGAATGTTTCCAGTATATGGAAGGCCAAATATTAGAGATCATTTTTCATGACATGGAAAACAAACCTCATTTTGTATTTTTTGGCACAAATCCTGATATACGCGAGTTGTAGTGGAGCAGCAAGCATATACGCATCTTACAAAGCAGTTAGGAAGCGTATATGTGGAAAAATATATAATTTTGGCTTTGGATTTATCAAAAATGGGGTTGATAAGTTTGCATAGGGAAATGGAAGAAGGCCCTCTATGCAAGATAGAAATGGTGAGGCAAAGCTTGCTATAACAGACATGAATATACACAGGACATCCAAATATCCTTAGATGCCCTACTTCAGGTTTGATCCCCGAGAAGACTTCTTCAGCAGTCTTGTCCTTCAAAATAGCATGTGGACACCTGTTCTGAAGATACATGACAGTGGAGGTATCTTATGCCCATAAAAAAATTGGCAGATCCTGGTCAAACATCATTACTTTCGCTACCTCACAAATAGTCATGTTTTTCCTCTTAGCAACACCATTTTGTTGAGGGTTATATGGCATGGTCAACTGTCTCTTGATTCCTGCTGACTTGCAAAAACCCTCAAACTAAAGAGATTCAAACTCTCCTCCATTGTCTGTTCTAAGGATTCTGATGTGTTTCCCTATCTTCTTTTCAATAAAGGCTTTATACTCTTTGAATTTATCAAATGTGTCACTTTTAGATTTAAGAAAATATATCCAACATTTTCTTGAGTAATCATCAATAAAAATGACATAATACAAACAAACACTGAGTGAGGGAGATGACATGGGACCACATACATAAAAATGAACTAGATCTAGGATGCCCTGAGCTTTGTTGTCACTACTAGGAAATGATTTCTTTATATTTTTGCCTAGCATGCATCCTTTACAAATTTCATTTTTACTAAGAGAAATAGAGGGAATGCCACATACCATGTTATGTAGATCTAGAAGAGATTTGTAATGAAGATGTCCAAGTCTTCTGTGCCACAACTCGCTGGAGCTAGTCGCATCATGAGCCAATGCCTGAACTGACTGTCCTGACATGATGTACAGTCCTCCACTGCGAGTTCCAATGGGTTTTGTCGTACTTAAGTGGCTACCTTTATCCCATTGTAGTGCCTTCCTGTCCTTTAAGATCACCCAATATCCCTTTTCCTCAAGGGTTGCAACTGATAGTAGATTATTCTTGAGCCCTGGAACATATAATACTTCATCAACATGAAGTCTAGCCCCAGATTCCAATATGAAGGAGATAGAGCTTACTCCCTTTATCTTGTAACATTTTTCATCCCCAAGCTCGACCTGCTCTCCAAAAGATTTTGTCTCGAAATCTGAGAGGATATCCTTATACCCTGTCATGTGCTTTGATGCACCATTGTCTGCTAACAAAGTTTTCGGCCCCATGGAAACTGAACTGGATAAAGCAGAAACAAAATAATATTCTTTCCTATTTTCTTTCTCATTAGAAGGAATTTTCTGATTTCTTTTGGATTCATCATCCTCATCAGTTGAGGCATGATGTTTCCCTTTCCTAGGATATTTCTTTCTAAACCAACAATCTTTATCAAAATGACCCTACTTATTAAAACTAAATCATTTAATCTTAGATGTATAAATATTCTTTCCTTTGAATGTACCTTTAATGTTTGGCTTCCATTGAGATCCTTTCTGGAAAGTGCCTTTCTTCTTTCCCTTGAATCGTGATGCTAAAAATGAGTGCTCTTCTTTCATTGGCTCGCTCCTAGTAGTTGTGTGACTCTCCTCCTAGAGGAAATCATGCCATAACCTCTCAAACGTGGGTTGAATCTCTCTCCCACTTACAATGGATAAGAAGGTCTCCCATGAAGAAGGAAGATAGTAAAAAATGGCCTGCACTAAATGATCATCGTCCACTGTCACCCCTGTGACCAAAAGATGATCTCTGATCTGAGCTATCCTGGAGCATAAAGATGCCACTGATTCAGCTTTCTCCATATTCAAATACTTAATCTTGTGCTTAAGTGCCCTCTTCTGACTTGGAGCCTGTTTCTCATACAAATTCACCAAGGTATCCATACAGTCCTTGGCAGTCATCAAGGAAGTCATTGCATGCATTATACTGTCTTTGACTGAGTCAAAGATGATTCACTTGGCCTTTGCTTGAATCTTCCTGAAAGACGTTCTTCCTGCATTATTCGTTGGTTCCTCCACCACTGTGGTTACATACTGCTCAAGATCATGCTCTTGCAAGATATTTGTTATACGGAGCTTCCACACATTGAAGTTGGTAGCTCCTTCAAGCCTATCTTCAGCCCTGACTGAAATGGAAGATGCCATGGTCCTCACACTGGAAACTTAATCAAGCTTTCTTGGATCAGAGTGTACCTACTTCTGCACTTCAACATGTTTAACACACCCTAAGCTCTGATACCATGTTAAATTATGAGCTTGATTTCTTATGTAGATTAATTCTTTTATTTTCTTCAATACTTTGACTCCAGCTTAATACACTTCAACAATTTCAAATCATAATCGAATAGCGATAATTATGTAGATAAGTAAACATTCATATCAACAACACATATACCCTGGGGAAACCCTGTACAGGGAGAAAAACCCCAGCCAACAATATTACTCTATTGCATTAATAATGTAAGATCTCTTACAAATATCCACCATGAATGTAATTCTCTCAAAGAGCTTGCCAAGATGACTCTGACCTGACAAAGACTTACAAGGCCTTGATGAAATACACCTTTGATATGCTGCCTCTTTGTCACTGATGTGCTCCTCTATTACTTCACCCTCAACCTGCATATGAAAACTCTGTTTTAAAATTGTGTTGCAAAACTGTGTTGCAAAAAATGTGTTGAGGAGAGGGTTTGACCTCTTCTTATATACGTTGGAGAGGGGAAGAGGAGAATCTTGAAATATTAACCTGAATGCATGCATTAGTCATAACTCAGCTTCATACTTTAGTTAGAACTTAGGACTAGACTTGAGATTGGTTACAACTCAACATTACACTTTAGTTCTAAAGTAGAACTAGAATCAAGACTTTAGTTTCAACTCAACATTACACTTTAGTTCTAAAATAGAACTAGACTCAAGACTTTAGTTGCAACTCAACATTACTAAAATAGAACAAGACTCAAGACTTTAGTTGCAACTCAACATTACACTTTATTTCTAACACAGAACTAGACTCAAGACTTTGGTTACAACTCTTGACAAGGCAATTCAAAATTCTCTTCATGGTGGATAATGTTTACACGTGCCAATGCACTAGATCAATAGAATTACGTCCTTTGCAATATTAGGAATATCGTTTGTTTCTAGCTCATAGAAATTTTACATTCAACCTAACTTTTGGTAGATACATTGACTTTTACTCATGGCTCACAAGGTTTGACTAAGCTCACAGAGGTTGTATGTTCCTCCTGACTTTTGCACTAGTCTGTCTATGCTCACAGAGGTTGTATGTTCCCCCTGACTTTTTCACTAGACTATCTATGCTCACAGAGGTTGTACGTTCCCCCTGAATTTTGCATTAGACTCACATCGCATCTCATTCATCCTGAATTTTGGTTTGACTCGTAGAGGTTGTCTGTTCCCCATGGCTTTTGTCAATACCTCACAAGACTGGTTGATTCTCCAAATCTCCCTGGCTAGCCTCAGGGTGGCCCATATGGCTTCTCATTGGAGAATGACTGTCGATGCTGCCAAATTTAACAAGAATAATGGTGGGTAAAGACTCTAATAAGAAATATAAAAATCAATTTTTTTCATATAAAGTGAATCAATCTCAAGAAAGGAGGGTTCCTAAAGAAGAATATGACACAATTGTAGTTCTTGATGATGTCCTGCAAATCAATAGTCCACTACCCAATAAGAGAGAAATATAGAAAGGAAAATATAAAGATGAAGATGAGGATGTTTTTGTTACACAAAATAGTGATGATGATGATGAATCTTAAATAGTAGACCAACCAGAGGAATTGAGTGATGATGATCTCAGAAGTTTTCCAATGCTATTTTAATGATCCACTCAAAATCCTAATCAAAAATTATAAACAAAGAAAGGAAGGATAAATTAGGGAAGACTTAAAATTGTTCTTGTTGAGCAAGTCATCACCCTCTATTTTGATATATAGATTGTTGTGAATTGTTCCTCTCTTGAACCCTTCTTCTTTGAGATACGTATCCAGTCTGTGATACCAGGCACGAGGAGCTTGTTTTAACCCATAT
>SNQJ01S0019202.1:116908-137514 GCA_010110895.2 Picea sitchensis | reverse complement strand
ATTAAAGCCTTAAATATTTTAAACTTCTCAAATGCTTCATCTTTTTCCATGAGAAAGGCAACCCAAGTAAGTCTGGAGTAATCATCAATAATAAACATAAAGTAGTTTTCTCTCCCCGTGCCTTCCTGTCTTGATGGTCCACATAAATCCATATGAACTAGTTGGAGTGGTTTCTCTGTTGAAGTAAAGCTCTTGGCCTTAAATGATGTCCTGGTTAGTTTTCCTACTTGGCAGGGTTTACACATAGAATATTGGGGTTTTGATGTTCTCAGAAGATCTTTTACTGGCTCAAGATTTTTGATCTTGATTAAGTGGTCAAATTTTAGATGTCCAAGTCTCCTATGCCATAGCCATCTTTCATCATGTTTGCTTAGGTGACACTCTTCTCTCTTTTCTTTCAGCACATATACATTATTTTCTATCCTTATGCCTTTGGCCACCACTTGGCCTGAGTTTATAGAATTTATCTTGCAGTCCTTGGATGTGAGCACCACTTCACATCCTCTGTCACACATTTGACTTACACTGAGAATATTATGTTTCATCCCATCTACAAGTAGAACATCTTGTGCTTTTCCTTTTCCATTACTTAAACTCACCATCCCTTTACCCTTTATTTTACCTGGAGCATCATTTCCAAAGGTTACGTTTCCTGATTTTCTTTCACTTAGATATAGAAACTTACCTTTGTCTCCCGTCATATGTTTGGAGCATCCATTGTCTATATACCAAGGGTTCATTTTTCTTTGAGCTGACAACACTAATCCACACTTGTCACTTTCTTTCTTCTTCCACATCTTCACATTTTCAGCAGGGGAATTCAAATCTGGTTCATAGTTCCTTAATTGAAATTCAACAGATTTATGTCCATAGTTATGAAAGATGTAGCATTCAATCTCATTGTTCAATACGTCAAAATTATTGTTGCAACATTGTCTACTTATTGACTGTTGATTATTTCTTGACCTCCTTAGTTGCATGTCTCTAAACTTAATTTGACAATTTGCAATTTGTGAAGGTTTGTTACTTGGTTGTATCATTCTTTGTTGTGGCAAGTATTTCTTCCTTTGAAAATTTAATTGCTCATGTCTAAGTCTTAAGGAACAATTTACAACTTTGTGACCGAAGTTAGAACGGTAGAAACAATAACCATAGAAAAATTCTTTATACCTGGAAAATGGTTGTCTTCTTTGAGAAAATCAATTTCTTCCATGCTGATGACATGTTTCAGTAGGGAGCGCATTATTTCTTTGTTCTACAGATTCAGTCATGGCACTTTTTTCTTTACTCGTCCTGGGTGGTTGATTGTCTTCCTTTGTTTCTGCAGGTTTGTTGTTGTCATTGGTTGTAGATTTGACAAACTTGATGGGTTCTTCGTTTCTTGGCTTATCACTACTTGATCCCTCTTCATAACCCAAACCAGTTTTCATATTTGGATTCCTTTGTTGATTTAGGATGGTGGCTAATCCTTCTGAGGCTTTGATACTTGACAGATTGTGATTATACAAGGCTTGAAACTTCTCCATCTCTTTCCTAGTTTTCACTACTTCTTGTTCTAAGGCTTCACATCTTTCCTTCTTTTCTGATAACTGTCGTTTCAAAATGTCTTCAATTTTCTTTGCCTCTTCTAATTCCACTTTTAGTAGGACAAAGTCTTCATCAGGTTCTTTACTGTCTTTCTCGAACTATATCAACAATTGTCTTTGCTTTCTGTTCTTAATTCTTAGTCTATCAATCTCTTCCAGTGCACTGATTAGTTCTCCTCCCATGTCAACCACAACTTCTTCTTCATTAGCATCACTTCCTATGATTATATTATCATATTCCTCTTTGGCCATAAGTATGAAGTCATTTAGTTTATTTTCAATAGTGGAGTCATTGTCTTCATCATCTAAAGGATCATCATCATTATTTACACAAAGACTTTTCTTCTTAAAGTTATTCTCTTTAAAGAAATTTATGTGTTTGTGCTTCTCCTCATCATCACATGTCTGATCCTTTCTTTTGTGGGGACATTTATTTGAAAAATGACCTATCCTACCATAGTTGAAACATTTGAAAGGTAATTCACCTTTGTATTTGCCTGATCCCTTCTTTAGTCTCTTCACAAATTTTTCTTCAATTTCATCAAGCTTCAAATCCTTATTCTTGTCTATCTTAAATGATGCTTCTCTGGAGGTGGGTTTATCTTTAACTATTCTCATTTGATATGCAGTCAATGTTCCTAGAATTTGATCAAACTCCAAGGTTTTTAGATCATTAAGTTCTTCAATAGCAAAGACCTTTGGGTTGAACCTGTCTTGTAGAGATCTCAAAATTTTATGAACTAAAGAAGGTTCCTCAATTTTCTCACCAAGTTCTTTCATTGAATTTACCATTTCTTCTACTCTTAGAAAGTATTTTCCAACAGTTTCATCTTCCTTCATCTTCAACTGTTCAAACTGTATTCTGTAGGTTTGAATCTTGGCATCCTTTACCTTCTCATTACCTTCATAACTGCTAATGAGTTTGTCCCACATTTCTTTGGCAGTTCCTAGGTGCATAACTTTTATGAATTATGCTTCTACAAGCCCAATCAAGATAGCATTCATATCCTTAGCGTTGAAGCTAAATTCTAGCTTCTCATCCTTATTAGCTAGTACAACTGGCTTTACATAACCAGTATCTACCACATCCCAGACATCTGGACCTAAATCCATTATGTAGGTTCTCATTCTAACTTTCCATAAGGCAAAGTTTGTTCCATTGAACATAGGGGCCTTATTGGTTGAATTTCCTTCATGGTTTGACATGTTTAAGCTCTAGGATCTACCTTTAGATAAAAGGGTCCAGCTCTGATACCAATTGTTGGACAACTGAGAAGGCAGGTGAATCAGTTGTTACTGAGCTTAAACAATTATGATTATTTTAAAGTCTTTACACAACATTTAATGACAATCACAATAATGAAGGGAAGTTAGCAATAGAACATTCAGCATCAGCCACACATATGAGATACACAGAGACAGATACTTCCTGAGGAAACCCATATAGGGTAAAAATCTCTTCTTCTTTATATGATAAGTAATCTTTACATTCTTTACATTATCATACATATGAGCACCAACTCATAATGAGACTACAACCTTTGTTTTTCAAGTTGCTACTTTCTGAGAGCACCAACTCTCTGGCTTCTCTAGCACCAACTAGAAGGAAGAACCAACTCCCCAGTTTTTCTAGCACCAACTAGAAGGAAGCACCAACTCCCCAGTTTCTCTAGCACCAACTGGAAGGAAGATACAACTCCCTGTGTTCAAGCACCCACTTGAACCTCTGAGGACAACAATCCTCCCTAAAACCTCCCTACCACCTTGAAATATAAATTTTTTCTAATGAAACTTATCACAGTGATACAATACTTATCATTGGCTTACCAGACTTATCACTGTTCTACTATGCTTCTCTGCTCTCCTGTATCAGTGTCTCTCTGTCTGTATCTTCTTGGGATTTCTGATCTTCTATTTTTCTCTACAAGAGCACCTCAGCCTTCCTTTAGTGTCTTACTGTCTTTCTCCACACATTCCTTGCGCTTTCTGTGCTTTTGCCTTTTATGCTCTATGCACCATGTCCATTCAATGCTCCATTCCTTTTCTCTGTATTTCAGTTGTTTCTCACTACTCCTTCTACACTCCTGAATCCCTCTCAACAACAACAACACCCATCTCTTCTCTGTTCTGCATACTTATAGTCTTTGTGCACCTTGTGCATGTTGTCCCACCATGCTTCTGCATGCTCTCTCATGTCGAGTACTCTACCTGTTCATCATGGAAACTCTTCAACTTCTCTCGCAGTTAGATCCATCTGTCAATTACCTCTATGAATAGTCTTCATTCCACTGGCATATTCCTAGAGACTCTTCAGCTCCTCTGATAATCACACAGAAGTCTCTTCGAGTCCTCTGGCAGAAACCATCAGTGGTTTCTAGCAGTTACACTGTGAACCTCCAAAGACCGTTTCAACAACTGAATCACCACTGATCGATTAACTGTGAAGAGAAACAGTAGCCCTTCGATCATACTTAAATTCACCTGCATTGTTGGATGGAGTTCGTAGGGTCTTACGTTTAATTCATATGCCCACTGGTGGTGACTGAGCACTAAATAGAGTTTTAATTTCGTGATCTCACATCTCAACATTCCTATGATAGAAGATCTCGACACTCCAAGTCGTGATCACCGAGACTCCAAGATGGAGCTTAGCACTGCTATCTTCTTCCCCTCACGTGACCATCGGTTGTGACCACAGGCTATGCCAAAAGGTGCTTCATATTTCGTGAACTTATAAACTTCATCGAGCTTGATCAATGGTCGAGATCTCTGATGATCCGACAGTCCAGATCTCATCACAATCTCGCATATCACGATTCCTGTGATGAAGAGTCTTGATGCTCCAAGTTGCGATTGTCGATACTCTGAGGTGGACCTTAACTTTTCTAGCTTCTTCCCTTCACGTGACCATCGACGGTGACCACAGGCTGCACCAAAAGGTGCTTCATGTTTCACTAACTTATGAACTTCATCGAGCCTGATCAACGGTCGAGATCTCTAATGATCCAACGGTCCAGATCTCATCACGATCTCGCATATCATGATTCCTGTTATGAAGGGTCTTGATGCTCCAATTCATGAGAGCCGAGACTTCGAGATGGAGCTTAACACCGCTAGCTCCTTCATCTATCTTCCGCAGATGTAACCACTGGCTATGACCACAGCCTTATTCAAAAACGCATTTTGCACTTTCTCATCTCAGGTATTCTGTGATGAGTCCTCTCGACTCTCCATGTCATGAACTCCAAAATAAGGCTTGGCTTCTCTATCTCTCGACAATGTGACCATGAGATATGACCACTCGCCACTCAAACGAGCAATTTTCTCCTTTGACTTTCCAGTCAGTGAAACGATGATCTTTCGCCATGTGTCCTCTGGATCCAATGGTCCATGACTGTCCTCGATGGATGGCCAGGATTAATCCACATTTTTGGAGAGTTGGATGACTCTTGGTCTTATCCACCTTGCAACTTCACCATATCTAACGGTTGTTGGTCCTTCATAATTACTCCAGATATGACGGCCCAAATCTTATCAAGATTTCGCCACTTCACGAGCCTTCTTCATGCCTGATCAATGATCCATAATGCTTGGTGATATGACAGTCCATATCTTTTCGTGATCTCGCATATCGCGAGTTTGAACCTCTTTCCTTTGGATTTCCCGATCTGCGAAAATATGAAACAAAACATTTGTCGTTCACCACGTGTCCTTCTTGAATCAACTGTCAAGATTGTTATCTTGATTTCGCATATCGTGAGTTTGAACCTCTTTCCTTTGGATTTCCCGATCTATGAAACTATGAAAACCTTTGTTGTGATTTGACTATTTTCCTCCTTCTGAGCTTACACTAATGATCTTGCCATTCGATTGTTGCTGTTCTTCCTTGCCTGCCTGTCTGCTGATCTTCCTTTCCTGCTTGTTTTCCATCATTGCTATTGTTCTTTCCATCAATGACAAGCACGCTCTTCTTAGAAACATGCAAACACAACCACCCAAAGCGTTGAAGGTCGAAGTCAGGAATTAACGTTTGGTCGTTGATCTAATATCATATGGAATATTTCTTAATCGTTTGGTCAAGTAGAGTGGAAGGATAGAGAAAGCGTGAATCACTAAGTAACGTTGACTGTTGATCTAGTGCGGGAGTGTTGTTGACCGTTGATCAAGAATAGTGGAAGGATAATGTAAATGAAGGTGTTAACTGACAAAAAGTGGTCACCTCCAATCTATGACTTATTCAGTAGGTGAAGCTATGGAGGGATTGAACTACTTCAAATTTTGAGTAGCCCGAAGTCCCAGAGTCATGAATGGTTGAATACCCAAAGAGAAGGAGCCCCTTTATGCCTAAGCCCACAGTCCTAGTTCCTGCACATGTGACGTTTATTAAGAAAGGAAGTGTTGATATGCACTCCGACGAAATTTTCTCTAGAAGAGTTGGAAGACTGCAAAGACCAGAGTCCTGAAAATGTTCAAGTTTGGAAATGAACGAGAATCATTCATCATGAAAATAAAACATGACCATCTGATATAATATATGCACCTCGACGAAATGAACTCTGGAAGGTTGAATGATTGCAAAGGATGGAAGTCCCAAAGGATGAATTTAAGAAGTAATGAAAGTCCTCAATGTCAACGTGCAATTAATATGTGATTGTTGATCTTGATAAATGATTAATCACTCATTTGGCTTAGATCCTAGTCACCACCTATGGTCATATGGAATAGAGGTCCCAAATAGTTTCTGTACGAAATTTAACACATAGAATGAGAAATTTATCTTGGTCAAGAAGGAATGTTAAACCAGATAGGATCTGGATGGTGTCCTAATTAATCTTAAGTAACTCAATACATGTTATGCATTAGAGAGTTAATAAAAAATCTTAGATCTAATCAACGAAAATTCAGAATGAAATAAAGAGGCATGAGATCGAGTTAAAAATGAAATCGATCCATATCATTGACCGATTTATGAAAATCACTCTCACTAATTTGAAAATCCTTCACAATAATGTTTGAATAATAATGAAGAAAAACAAATGTTGTTATTGTTAATCTAAATGAAGAGGTGTGATGGTCAAAACAAATGGACACAATGCTTCATATCTCACACCAATTGGAAGATTATATAAACGATAGAGAATGGTGAGAAGAAGGTGTCTCTGTAGTCCATATCAAAAGATCAAAATAGAAGGAGAGTCCAAGAATAAGAAATGTTGATTATTATGCAGTGAGGGTTGAAGGGAGGAGCACAGAAGCATTCATATCCTTTACTAATTAAGCGTAATATAAGGGAGTTGGTTCTTCCTGGGGTTGGTTCCCTAAAGACAAGGGAGTTGGTGCTTCCTAGGTTTGGTGCCCTAAAGATAAGGGAGTTGGTGCTTCCTAGGGTTAGTGCCCTAAAAATAGGGGAGTTGGTGCTTCTTAGGTTTGGTTCTTTGAGAAGGGGATTCATGTATCCTAGAGTTGGTGCTCTAAAAAGGATTTGTGTCCTTCACTATTCTTTATAAAAACCTTGTAATTTTTGTTAGAAATATTTATACAATTGATTTTACATACAATTCCATTGTTGACCTATTATGGTAATCAATAAAATATAAAAGTAATTTCTAATTTCTGAAAAAGGGTAATATTGATTCACCCCTCCTTCCTCTAAGTATTCCAACAATTGTGTTGTTTTCTTTAGTGTATAAATATTTATTTCAATGGGAAGTAGAACTTGCTTCCCATAGAATGACTCATAAGGTGTGTATCCTATACTGGTTCTCGAGGTGGTCATGTAGTCCCATAAGGATTTGGGGAGTCTACCATCCCAATCCTTGAGGTGTAATGTAGTGGTTTCTGTAATGATGGCCTCAAGGATCTTGTTAGTTGCCTCTACCTGTCCATTTTCCTATGGATGATATGGTGTTGTTACTCTGTTCTTTATTTTGTAGTTGTCCATCTGATCGCTAACAAGTCATGATACAAACTGTGTTCCTTCATTGATCACTATCTCCATGGTATCATGAACCTTACAAATTTTTTCTCATGAAGAAATTATACCTCGTTTGTCGAAATAAGTTACTTGGCCTGCATCCATTTTGTGACATATTCTTTATATACAAGGATGTAGGAGTGTCGATGAGATGGGGGTTTTATTTTTCCCATAAACTCAATCGTCCATTTGTCAAAATATTCTAACACGATCTATGGTTTTAGTGGAATTTCATCTGTTTGTATGGGTCTACCCATGTGTTGAAAATTTTCACACCTCTTCACATATTCTTTGGCATCTCTGAATAGTGTGGGCCAGTAATACCCTTGGTGAAGTATTTTGTACCCAGTTCATTTATCTTCCAAGTGCCCCCCACATGGCCCATTGTGACATGATTTTAGTATCTCATGGACTTCATCCTATTATAAAAACCTTCTAATAATCAAATCAGGTCTAGTGTAGAATAGGTAGGCATCAATCCAAGAGAATATTTCACTTTTCCTGACTATAATTTATCGTTATTTGGGGTTTAGGTAATGCGGAAGTTTGCATCCATCAAAAAAGTTAGCAATATCTACAAACCAAGGTGAGTTAGTAGATACTACAATGAGGTGTTCATATGAAAAATGATCTTCTACTAGAGGGTTGTTCTCATTATATGTGATTCTAGAAATACATTTAGCTACTGCATTATCCTTTCCTGGTTTTTCTCAAATGGTAATGTCAAATTCTTGCAATAAAATCAACCATCTAGTGACCCTGTCATTTGTGATTGGTTTGTTCATTAAATATTTAATAGTAGCATGATCAATATGAAAAATTATAGGATATCTAGTAATGTAGTCTCTAAATTTTTTTATTGCATGAATAACAACAAGAAACTCTTTCTCAGTTACTATGTAATTCAATTAATTAGACGAGAGATTCTTACTGGCATAGCAGATTGCATATGGGTATTTTCCTTCGAGTGGTTCGAGGACTGATTCGATGGTTGTGGAGGATGAATCTATGTAAATGTGGAATGGGAGGTTCCAATGAGGCCCTCTTAGTATAATATCCTCATACACTTTCACTTTTAATTCATCAAGCATGTGTTGGCATGTCTTTGTCCATACAAACTCAATATATTTTCTAAGTAAGGAAAATAATGGAGGAGTAAGATGTGAAAAGTTTTCAATGAATCTACAGTAATAACCAACATATATTATAAATATTTGTACCTGTTTCTGCGAATATGGAGTTGGAAAATTGAGTATTACTCTTATTTTCTATGGATTGACTTGAATACCTTTTTGTGAGATACGATGTCCTGGTAGAATGGCATCAATTTCCATCATGAAACACTTTTCATTACTAAGGGAAACATTTGACTCACATATGATTAATGTCTTTTCTATATTGGTTAAAGCTTCATGAAAATCATCCCCATATGTTGTAAAATCATCCATATATATTTCCATGCAGTCATGAATGAGATTAGAGAATGTACCTATAACGACTCATGGAAAGGTGGTGGGGGTGTTACATAACCCAAATGGTAGAAAAATAGGTGAATGTGTCCTAAGGACCGGTGAACATGTTTTTCTCTTGGTATTATGGGGTGATTTGGATTTGTTTGTATCCATTGAAGCTATCGAGGAAGGATAAATACTTATTTCATGCAAGCCTATGAATGACCTGGTCAATAAATGGTAATGGGGAAGTGATATTTATGTGTCTCTCTATTCAATTCTCGACAATCTACACAAATGCTCATTTTACCATTTTTCTTTGCTACCATGACAAGACGGGAGACCCACTAGCTATTAGAAATGGGATAGATGAAATTACTTGTAAGCAATTTATGTGGCTCTTCTTTGACTATGTCTTTCATCGTTGGGTTCATCTGGCGTTGAGGTTGAAAAATAGATTTGAATCCATCATTGATATATATGTGATTTATATATAGGTCAGGGTGGATCCCCTTCTTGTCAAATTAATCCCATGTGAAAGCTTCATTGTTCTTCTGCGGCACACGAACCAATCGCTCTTTTTGTTGTTTGGTTAGTCCTTGGTTTATTTTCAAGTTTTTCCTTGGGCTAATTTCTATGGTTTCTATGATTAATCCTTGGTTTTTTTCTTGTACAAGTTTGTGTTCAATGGGTGATATGCTTATGGAATAAAAATAATGTTTATTTTTTTATTTCATAATATGCTCAAGAAGATGTTTGTTTTGTGAGGAAGATGAGGAGTCTATAAAATCATTGATTTTGTCATCATATGTTTTATCTGTTATTATAAGTTATTGATCTATGTATAGGACCTGATGGGCTTCCGCCTCTTCATCACTTTCTTCTCCAGTAACCCAAAGTGGTGTTTTTAAGTCTATGTCTAGTTTGGAAGGAGGGGAAAGAGTTAATGTTTTGGTATAATTTGTTAAGGTCCTAACCCGCACATAGGTAGATCAATGTATTCGGATGTAATAAAGGTCAATATTAGTAAGACCTTTCAATAAAATAGAATAAGGTGGATGTAAGAAGACCTAATAGAAGCTTCCGCTTCTAGAAGGATCTTCCTCTAGATGCTTCTTTTTAGTATAAATAGGAGTCGAGGGTATGAGAACCCTTTCTTTTAGTATAACTAGGAGTCGAAGGTATGAGAACACTAGCTTGGAAATTATCAGAATGTAGCTGCCGCCGACAGAGGTTGCCTCTCTAAGAGGCCCTCGTGAACATTACACCGATTCAAAGTTCTATTTCATATTTCGTGATAATACTGTATCAGTGGAAGATTATGTCGATATTTTAACGTTTATTCCGTCATTTCTAGCATTTCATTTATGTTCCGTGATATTTTATATATCCGTATCTCAAGTGGTATCGTGAAAGCACTTTCCTTGCCATAAATTGTGGGTATTTTTTTTCGTCAGAGACGATTCGGCTGCCTTTAAGCCGCCGTGAGATCTCTGTCGCTATATGCATAAACCCACTAGCTGAGGATTCATACACGCTAGAAATATGGTTCTTACACACGCTTTGTTAATAAATTTTGTAACCTCCTGCTGGTACTCTTCGAGTGGTAGCGATCGACAACACTGCGGTATGGACCTAGTTCTTAGATTTCTTTGAAGCCTTCAGAGATAAACCTATCGTCACGGGGATCACATATAGTGTCACCGAACAACACTGAAGATACTCTCTAGTACCTAGTAGTCAGATAGTATGTTTTAAGGGCACGGCCTATCCTCCTTAGTTAGTGCCCCAGATATTGGGTCAGAGTATCATCATGGACTCAAGACGTATATCGTATATTACAAGACAGGAAAACCCTTGTCCAGAACCTCAATACCTAACCTTTGGGAACATAAACAACAATATAAACAAATTAACCTGGCGAGATCTATTAACTCACACCTGTATTCAGGTTGGCAATACCCCGTTCGTAATTTAGATTTCAAAGATCGCAAAGATTCTTCATACCAAAGCATAACCCTCCAGCTACGGTAACAAAAAAAGTTATGAATTTTTACCATTATTTGAGACCTATTCCATTAGACTCATCTCTTCTTCCTCATCACTTTCCTCCATATCATTTTTCTCGCAAAATTTCTTACCCCTACCGCGACCTTTTCTCGGCAACACCCATTTTTCACTCATTATTTGAGACCTATTCCATTAGATTCATCTCTTCTACCTTATCACTTTTATCCATCATTTTTCTCATAGGGCCTTCGACTCGCCAGCTTCCTTTTCGCTACCACCACAACATGGCTCCATACCCGAATCTCAAGAACTAGAGTCTCGCTTCAACACCGCAACATGGTTTACTTGAGAATTCAACAGTAACAACTCAGTGTTACTATTGCCTCCCTTGATGCTTCCATGAATGCATCCATCCAGAGAGTCGCATCCAGAATGGCTAAGTAAAATGAATCAATCAAGCCGTTGTAGCAATCTGCACCAAACTTAAAATTCCTCTCGATGATGATGCACCTAAAAAGACTAAGGAGAAACTTTTCCCATTCCTTTCAACCACATCACTTCTAAAGGGACATACACCTTCCAAGAGTGGATGTAACCAAATTTGATGGTCGTAATCTCTACCGGGTTGGGTCACACAATGGAAATATTTATTTCTCTCTACAACACAATGCATGACTTGGCTAAACTCCCAGATGGTGTTCTCTTATCTCTCATCAAGAACGCCGACATGGTGGCAATGGAGAAAAACTTCCCATCAATGATATATTGCTTGGACCCAATTTGTTGCCGGGCTTATGAACGCTTGACACTGACATAATTCAACCATTTGGGCCGCTTGACAAAATTGAAGTAATCAGACATTGGCCAAGACTTCATAGTCGCATTTGAGCCGCTTCAGCTTTTCAACAGAGGGCATGACTGATACCTTCTTTCACAAGTGCTTCATCAGTGGCCTCAAAAAATGGAGGTTAGGGCCCATGTCCTCGCGGTCACACCTACTTTACTTGGGTGGAGGCAATTAAAAAGCCAAAGAAGCACAACAACAGCCTTCTCAAAACCGTAAGCCTTCCTTCTTCCCGCTCCCTAAACCAGTAAACTCCACTACTCTCCCGCTTCCCCTAAAATCCAAAATTGACCCTATCAAATGGATGAACGAACTCAAAGGCCCTATTATAACTGTGATGACAACATATTTCCTGTGCCACAAATGTAAGGAAACAAAAGCTCTTTATGGCCATCTCTCAGGATATTCAAGAAGATGATGATGACACTGCTCGAAGTCACTGTGAAACTTCTCGAATAAACCTCCTTCCGAATTCCTCCAAGAACCCATCATTTCCCAATGCTCTCACCTATTTCTAACCTCAAGCTAATCTAAGTATCAAGTAATCGAAAAGGTCATCATCTTAGCTGAAGGAAAGACTCCAATAACTTTATTCATCACAGACGCCCAAGAAACCTAATCATATATCCATGCCGCTATAATTTGCAAATCATGATTGCCAATGGTGGCTCTATGTGAAATGTGGAGGGCTTATGAAAATGTGTGTCTCCAATAGGTGACTACAACCAAACTTCCATATGATTCATATCGACATGGGAGGTTGTGACATTGTGTTGGGTGCCTAATGGATAAGAACCTTTTGGCCCCATTCTCATGGATTTTCTTAACTTAACCATGCAATTTGACCATACACACATAAATTTCAAGGCATCATCAGTTCTTAAAATCTCATCGGGCTCTCATCGTGCATGGAGAAATTGCTCAAAAGGTCATTCAGGTGTCATACCAACTCCATGCCATTCAAGCCACAAAGATCCCACCAGTTCTTAAGACCTCCAAGCCCTCAATTAACAATCAAAGACAAATTTTCCACTCCCCAAGGACTCCTCCTTCCCATGTGTCATGATCATTCCATTTTCCTTGTCCTGTGAAGCCTTCCCCAACATACCGCCCATATCACAACCCTTTGCCCAAAAGAATGAAATTGAAAAATGGTCCAGAAACTCCTTCTTGCCGGAGTCATCCGCCCCTAGCACGAGTCCCATTCTCTCTCGTCATCATGGTACTAAAGAAAAGAAGGTTCTTGGAGAATGCTGTCCCTAACTTCCGTCTCAATAAACTCACCATCAAGACAAATTCCCCATCCCGCCACGATGACTCGATGAACCGAGGTGCCCAATTCTTTTCGCCTTCAAACTTTATATTCGCTCGGGCTATCACCACATCCATATGAAAGAGTCCGACATTCTAAAGACTACTCTTTTCAGACTCTCATGAGGGCTACACGAAGTTTTTGGTCATGCCCTTTGGGTCGTGTAACACCCCCTCCACCTTTCGTGAGCTCATGAACCATGTCTTCCGCCACTTCCTTCATCATTTTGTCCTAGTTTTGATGATATCCTCATATATAGCAAGACATGAAAGACCATCCGACTCACGAGTGATCAGTTCTCACCATCACATATTCAGCCTTTTCCTCAAACGCCCAAATGCTTTTATGCCAGTCAAGTCAAATACGGTCATCTCGCGGGCAAGGATGGCATCAGGGTGAACCCAAAAAAGATTGAAGCTTGGTAAGATTAACGCATCTCAAGACTCTCAAAAGCTTGCGGATTTTTGGGCCTCACAGTGTATTACCGCAAGTTCACAAGAATTATGGAAAGATTGCAAGACCTCTCACTTCTTAAAAAAGAACTCTTTCAATTGGACCTGATCTTCCTCGCTTCCTTCAAGATTTGAAGATGGCCATGTGCACCACTCCTACTGCCTCCCACTTCAAAAAGACATTTGTGTTGGAATGCGAATTTATCAAAGGAAAGGTATCAAGGCCTTATGCAAGCTGTCATCCTTTGGCCTTTACGAAAGCAAACAACCGGTTCTGAAAAGAATCTGGCAAACCTATTTATGAAAAGAAATGTTGGCAATTTCCGGTGATGCGCGGAATTATGGCGCTCTTTATCTCTTGGGGCAACATTCCAATTAAGACAGACCATCAAAGCCTCAAATACTCTTTGGAACAACGCATTTCCTCCCAGATAACAAAATGGGTCACTGTTTCTTTGGCTATGATTATGAGATCATTTACAAGAAGGGCAAAGACAACGAAGTGGCGGATGCACTGTCCTCTGAACATGTAGATCGGCGATCCTTCTTTTCTCTTTCTCATTGTACCGATTGATGCAAGTTGTGCACCAGAATGGTCAAAGACCCCAAAAGTTCGTGATCTAATTCAAAGAATCAGAACAAGGCGCAGTTCTGTGGCAATTTTTGGCTCGTGGATGAGCTTCATACAAAGGTCGCTTGTATTTAAGTAAACAATCCAAGATCAAATCCACTATGACTTTCCGAGCTTCATGCTACACCTACGTACGGGCACTCGTGGTCACTCAAAACATATGACAGAAGCTAAATCTTTTTTGGGATGGTAAGAAACAGGACATCCATAAGTTTGCGGCTGAATGTGAGGTGCCAACGCGAACAAGGGAGAAATAGTCAAATCTCCATGCACACTCCAACCGGGCCTAATTTCCGATATTTGGAAGGATATATCTATGAATCTTATTACAGCTTATCCAAATCGTAACAAATCGCTGATAATGGTGGTGGTGGATCGACCTTCCAAGTATGCTCATTTTGTGCTCTTCACCACCCATTTATCGCATCCACTTGGCCCAAATTTTCATGGATCAGTCTTCAAGCTTCATGGCATGCCAAACTCTATTGTTTCCTGACGAGACCCAACTTTCATAAGCAATTTTGGCAAGAACTATTAAAGCTACAAGGCACACAATAGCATCTCAACAAATTATCATCCCCGCATAAAATGGTCAAATGCAAGTCATCAACAAGTGTTTGGAAACCCATTTGAGATGTTTATATTGGAAAAAACAACACTCCAAGGCTCAATGGTTACCCCTAGCCAATGGTGGTACAACACTACATACCATATAGCCACTGCATGACTCTTTGAAGTATCAGATGGACAAAGCCACACTGCCGCCTTCTTCATACTTACCGGCAATTAAGGTTCAGGGCGGGCTCCACTCAAACACTCATGCCTCTGGGGATATCCTTCTGCATCTTTAAAGAGAACTTGTCATGGCCCAGAATAGAATGAAGCAACAAGAAGATCAACATTGATGTGAAATACAATTTGAGGATGGATATTAGGTGTTTTTTGAGACTGTAACCATATAAGCAAATTTCCCTCAGGGCCGAGCATTGTCGGAAGCTAGCTCCCAAATTTTATTGCCCTTACAAAGTTCTAAAGCACGTGGGACAAGTCGCAAATCAGTTAGCTCTACTTCAACAATGGCCATCCTGCTTTTCATATGTTTCCTGCCAAGAAGGTGATTGAACCGTGTGCCAACTTCAAACCAACCTTCCAGAGTTAGCTGAAGAAGGATCCATTTGCTACAACTGTAAGCGCTTTGGACCGTGAGGGAGCATCAGATCGTAGAACCATCAAGGAAGTGCTCGTGACAAATGGAAAGATATGACTCAAATAGATGCCACTTGGGAACCAACTACCATTCTCAAAATAGCTTCCACATCTCAAGCCTCGAGGATAAGGCTGTTTTTAAGGAGGCGTACATGTTAAGGTCCTAACTCCAAACATAGGTAGATCAATGTATTCTACGTAATAAAGGTCAATATTAATAAGACCTTTTCAATAAAATAGAATACATGGATGTAAGAACACCTATCAGAAGCTCCGCTTTGTAGCTGATTCTTCCTCTAGATGCTTCTTTTAGTATAAATAGAAGTCGAAGGTATGAGAACCCTATTTTGGATATTATTGTAACAGAGCGCTTACTGCATTGAGGTTGCCTCTCAAGAGGCCTCAGTGAACATTGCTATCTGATTCAAAGTGCTATTTCTGTTGCTATTTCGTATATCATTTCTGTGTATTGTGAAGATTATGCTGGATATTTTACTGTTATTCTGTCATTTCTAGCATTTCGTTTATGTTCTTCATATTTTATATATCTGGTATCTTGCATAATTCCTATGGGAAATAGTCATGTTTCCTGACTGAAAACCCATATATGCATTGACAGTGGCCAACCATGGTTGTCCCAAGATTAGAGGATACATTCCCAAAGAGTTTCTAGGTTGTAGGACCATGAAGTCAGTGGGATATTCCCATGAATCCACATAGATCACTACATATTCTAGAATACATTATGGTTTGATGGTGGATCTATCACCAATTTGAAATATAGTGGGGGTTTTCCTAAGACCTGTGAGTCCTAAGGATTGCATGGTCTCACGTTCCATAACATTGATGGCGGTCCCTAAATCAATTAGTGTGTTACTAATAAGTTTATTATTTATTTTCACATTAATGTCTGGACTACCAGGGTAAAAATACTTAGTGGCGAGAACTCTTCCCATTATTAGGTATAATATTTTCCTCATGATGTGAACAATTTGGGGATCCTTTTGTTTCCTATTGAGCTTCCTCAAACAAATCTCGCAGACTGATTTTGAATAAATACGTACCTCATTGATTTCTTGAAATAATGGTACTTTGACACACACATTATTTATTTCTCCTAATAAATCAAACTCAAGTTGTATAAAGGGTTTGTCCTGATTTATCATTTTAGGATAGGGTGGGTCCCGAAGTATAAGGTGGGAATTTTTTGTTTTTGAAGGTTTTTGATATTTTTTTTGTTCAGATTCTTCATTTGGGATCAACTCATTTATATCTTGAATTCTAATGCCATGTTCATCCTTGGATGGATTCTTCCAATATCTAAGGTGAATATCATTACAATCCAGGGAAGAGATGGAGTAGGTCGGGTAGGTTGGGTGGGTTGTGAGTCCAACAACTTGTGTTGGTTGGGTTGGCCTCCCATTATTTGGGTTAGGAATGGGTTGTGTAGGTGGATTTGGTAGATGAGGGGTGGATGTATATTCCTTCATCTTGGGTGGATAAATAAGTTGCATGGGTGGTTGTGTCATAGGTTGTTGTGGTCCTCCCACAGTGGGTTTTCTCCAACCTTGTTTCCATAGTTGAATAGGAGGAGGAGCTACCCATTGCATATTGCATTCAAGGGTTAGTCCAAAATCAAATCAAATATTATGATTGGTCATGGATCATACCTTGAGGTTTAGGATTCCAAGGTTTCTTTTGAGATACATAGCACAAATGTTCCAGCTCCTCGGCATTTTTATAGATGAACTTTAATCCAGGAAAGGATGGAAAATTATGTGTAGCATGGTCCTCTTTGCATATTCCATGTACCTGCATCTGATCCAACACACATTCTCTCCTCAGATGATTTGTTCTACAATTTGGAAAAAATATAGCCAATGCTCATTCTATTTCCTCCAAATTCTTCTTTGTCTACATTGTATATAGTTGGGAGCTAAGGTAACTAAGTATATTTGTTTTAAAATATTATAACATGTTCCTAGATTTTTCCCTCGTTAATCCACTTCCAATAGTCTTTCTTGTTCTTTCCAATACATCTCTTGTCCCGTTACTCATTTTAGATGTGCTTGTGGAATAATTATGAAAAAGTTACAAGATAATATTGTACTCTAGATGAGAGATATCTCCCTCGAAAATAAGGTTGAGGAGTTCTGTAAAATCATCTTAGATTCCTCTTAGAAATAATACACGTCATGTTTCAGGAGCCAAGACTCCTTTATTTTCCCTTTCTAAGTTGTAAGTTAATTACTCAATGTAGTCTTCCAATCTCTTATCTTCATGCTGCATCATTTTGAAGACTAATTCCCTTCATTCATTGTCTTTGCAGTAGTCTTGGTATTTGTCCAGAAATTTATTTTTCATATTGTCCCATGAATGCGTGTTATCCTTTCAAAGGACCATGAACAATCATAACAAAATGTTCTTAAGTGTGATGGGAATGAGCTTCAATTTATCGACATATGTCATGTAGTTGTTGCTTCTGCAAAGCAGATTGAACTCGAAGAGGAAGGTATCAAGATATTATTTAGATGTCCCATGAAAGTTTGGAAAGGAAGAATGAGGGATGTTCTTCATCTTGGTCTTTTCATCAGTTTCTTTTATTGGGAATACGAAAGTCGTGGATTTCTCCTTGACAATTTTGTGTGCCATTTCTTTCTGAGAGTTTTCCTATGCCTCAAATGGTCCCTTGGGGAAAAGGAACTCTTCAAAATGATATCGCTAGTTGAGATGATCCTATGACAATGGGATCTCAATGTACAAAATCCTTTCATAGTATCTGATACCCAAGGAGAGGCTTGAGGCTACGTTTTGGAAAGCGATTTTTTTGTGGGTAATAAGTAATTTGGTTGATGATGCTCCTCCTTTTATGATTGACCTGCATTTTTAGATTTTTGGTAGTTTTTGGAAGAGAAAATAAATATAACTTGTTGATATCGATATTTGGGCATAGAAAATACATAGAAAATCATCCTAGAAATTACTGAAAAGAAATCATAACATATGTTCTAGTGAAATGAAGAAAAATCCACACAGTTTAAAAAAAACTACTTTCTTTTGGGAATTCCATGGAAACGAAGCCAAAAATGATGGACCTTTCAATTAATTTCTAATTATCTTAGTAAGAAAATGAAGATTTGTACATTTAACTATCGATATAGGGTTCATATGGAACTTGTGAATAGTCATGCACAATCTATTCAAGAAGAGTGTTGTTTGACTATGTTGTTGTAGCACTTTAATGTCACAATTCAAAGACTCATAATACTTAATTAAGTCACCAGACTATGCTAGATCCTAAGTTTCTATATAGAAATTAAACCACACTTGTAGGATTTGAAATCACACTTGCAAAAATTAAAATCACACTTGTGAGAATTGAAATCACACTTGTGAGAATTGAAATCACTCTTGCAGAAATTGGAATCACACTTGGGGAAATTAAAATCACACCTGCAAAAATTAAAATCACATTTGTGAGAATTGAAACTTGTGCCATGACCTATTGGTGACTTGCTTAAGTATAATGAAGATATTATATTTTTTAAAAAATTAAGTGTTCAATCATTCAATATTAATCCAATAACATCAAAGACTAAACCTAGAGGGAATCCAAAAACAAACACACTAAGTGCAGTTGTAAGCAGAGTTGCGGCATCATGAGTTGCGACAACGAAGATGAAATAAAAAAGAAACCTAGCTAAGTTACAACAATGCGAATCACAACAACTGAATTATGTTATAGCCACAACTTGAAGAGACATGAGTTGTATAAATGAAAAGAACACAACGATTGTGACGTTACAAGATGTTCAACTTAAAAAACCAAACTAATCATAAATCATAACATTGTTTTGTAGATTCAAAAGTACAACATACTGAAAGATAATTATGAAATACAAGAACTATATTATGATTCTATAACAACAACAAAGATGAAAACATACACAACATGTGATTCAAGTTATGGACTTGGAATTACAACAACTGAAAGAAACTAATCAATAGAACAACTGAACATAAGTAAAATGTTAATTCTAACACTATCGTTATAGTTTGTAACTAACTAAGGAGGGGGGCCTAACCCATTAGGTGAGGTACTGGGCTAGAGAACCAAAATCACACGATCAATCAATACATCAATATGAAACTAGAAAGATGAAACCAAAATTGTATTGTTGAAAGTTGAAAGATACAATAGAAAATTGTAATTTATAGAGTAATTTCCTCCACTCCAGCTCTTGGGGAGATGAGGATTTTATACAATAAGGCTATTATTCTAAACTTATCCAATTTTGGATGGACAACTATGATAATATAGTTGTTCATCCAGTTACAATGATTATCTCAATTACAGACATATGTTGACTCGATAGGTAACTAATTTCCATAGTCACCTATTTATCTTATGTTTCCTTCCCTCATGGATATTACTTCCCAATTGTCGGCTCCCAATTGCCAGCTACAATTTTGATTGCTAGAATGGTGAGCTATTTCTGGAGTCGCAAAATCAAAATGGTGCTTGCGGTTGTAACTAATTTGTATGGAATTACAACAACCATAGATGAACCTTGAGTTGCAGTAGTTGGGTTTTGCACCCAAAAGTGCAGAAACTTGTTTTTCACCTGAAACCGTATTAGCTTTGAGTTGCAACAAAGAGGTGTTGCAACTTCTTGGAGTGCTGAAGCTACTATATTCCTATGCAAAAATATTAATGAATGATAGGATGATCAGGGGATCGAATTTTGCTCAATTTTCAAAGTGCTCGGAATGTGACGAAAATAGTGCCATTGCATCCGTCTCGTCTTCCTGATTCCGGTGGTATATTTACTTTCTCAAATGGAGTCCGTATGGAGAAGATATCGCGATCTGTCCGCCAAGCCATACAGGCAAATTTTTTGGATGCTGACTGTACCAATCCGTACAGTCCGTACAGTCTGTATGGTGACGTGGAAGGACCGTACAGGCTGTACGGTGGTGACATGGCAAGCAATGGCTGGTTGATGTTGGCGAATCATGGAGCGACACGTGTCTTGTTGATGGAAAATGGTATGAGGGCACGTGGCCCAATCCATGGGCGCCACGTGTCCCTCGTTGGTTGGGTTATTATTGTTGTGTAAAATGTAATGGGAGTCCGCGG
>SNQJ01S0019202.1:44444-111722 GCA_010110895.2 Picea sitchensis | reverse complement strand
TGAAACCAATTAGATATGGTCCCTTCAAAATTGTCGGCAAGATTGGTAACAATGCTTTTTGTTTAGATTTGCCTCCATATATGCAGATGTATGCAGTTGTTAATGTTGAGAATTTGAAGTTTTATGAGCTTCCATTGATTGATGATCAAGGAGAGCATGTTCAGATTCTTTCCATTGATGATTTTTCTCCAGAGTATCTAACAAAACTGCAGGAAGACACCATACTGGATAGGAGAATGGGAACTTCGAAGCGAGGAAATGTGGAGTATTTACGAGTTGGTCTTAAAGGGACGAATCCAAGCAAGGACAAGTGGATTGAGGTTGGAAGGGTGAGGGAAATATACCCTCATCTTCACATAGACTGAGATAATATTTTGGAGGTCCAAAAGCTTTCCAATGGGGAGGTGTGATCAGGGGATCGAATTTTGCTCAATTTTCAAAGTGCTCGGAGTGCGACGAAAATAGTGCCATTGAGTCCGTCTCGTCTTCCTGATTCTGGTGGTATATTTTCTTTCTCAAACGGATTCCGTATGGAGAAGATATCGCGATCTGTCCGCCAAGCCAAACATGCAAAATTTTTGGATGCTGACTGTACCTGTCCGTACAGTCCGTACGATGATGTGGTAGGACCATACAGGTTGTACGATGGTGACATGGCAAGCAATGGTTGGTTGATGTTGGAAAATCATGGAGCGACACGTGTCTTGTTGACGACAAATGGTATGAGCGCACGTGGCCCAATCCATGGGCGCCACGTGTCCCTTGTTGGTTGGGTTATTATTGTTGTGTAAAATGTAATGGGAGTCTGCGGGGTTCGACCCCCAGACCTCCCCCACTATATAAGCCTTGACAAACCTCCGCTGACCATTATGGCGCCACATGAGTCTTGTTAGTTATGTGGTGTTAAATATATTTAACATTGTTTAATGTTTAAAGAGGAGGGGGGTTGGGTCGGGGCTTATCCCCGACCCATAGTTTTATTACACATATAACCATTGTATTATATATGGCACGGATTCATATACATAAACCAAAGTTTTTGTGTTAACATATATTATGTGGCACGCACGGTTGTACATTTGCGCGCGGGTTTCATACATGTAGCCCGTGGTTCTATATAATATACCATGTGACCATGCCTGGAGCGGGAGGTTGGTGTGGTTATAACCGTTGGCACCTTTTACCTTAACATACGGTCGCATGTGCCATACGCCTAGGTGTCGAGGCGGTTAGGGGCTGGCGCGCCCTTAACTGTCCTACGGTTTGCACTGTTGGTGCGGTTGCGCCCGGTGCTGGGTTTTTTGTGCTTAAAATAGCGTGTGAGCTAGGTTCATTAAAGAAGGGTGCGAATTGTAGAACCAAAGACAACAAGCTTGGAGAAGGAGACTTCCAGGAGGCCTATCTTTCTCATTTTTTGACCGATTGAGGTGCCGAAAGAGCCCAGATAGGGGTTTTGGGATGCTGGGAAGCCATTGAAGCAGTTGGTTTGTCAATTTGAGCATTGTAAGACATGTGTTTGAGCACTTTTGAGAAATTAATAATAATGATCCATTGGAAGCTGGACTAGGAGATGTAGCCCAGAAGAGGGGTGAACTCCTTTATCAATTGTTGTGCACATGTGTTTATGTTCTATGTTTATGCTGCTATCTATGTGTATTTTGCATAAGTAATCCTTAATTTATGTGTTGCAAATTGATCATGTTGTTTTAAACACATAACATTTAACTTGCAATAATTATTCAAGTTTTTCAAGTCTTCTTCATTTTTAGATCATAGGAACAAGTTCCTTCGTAAAAATTATGAAAAATAACGTAATAATGACATATGGGGCATGATTCATACCTTTGGAAACAAATCAGGTGAACTGTATAATGGAAGTATAAAAAAGGTAGGTGATTAACGTAAAATTGTAAGAAAAAAGGTATAGATGGGTGTTGAAAGTATGCCATTTAAGGCACTCGTCAACTATGATTCAAGATCTTGGAAGTTGGAGAATGACTTCCATATTTAGATCAGGTCAACGAGAAGAGAGAAGCGGGGATCACGTAGGTGAGTTTTAGTCACAGGAAACCACAGGAAAGTGTCGAGTAATACAAATATTTACATACATATTTTTCATACATGTACGTTAGTGCCGGTGGAGATAATTGTGTGTAGGTGGATGCACAATAGGGACAGTCCCGTACATCTCAAAAAACATGTTAGATCTAGTTTTTACAACATGTCATGCTTTTCCAGGTTTGTATGCAGTTGTATTTCTCCTAGTGGGCCACTATCCCTATTAAGGGATCCCTAATTTTAGCATAATAACATTATTCTTAGAACTGGTTTTCTCTCCGGGGTTTTTTCAGCGGTATCTACCTAAAAAAAAATGTTTTTATGTGTTCTTGATTTGGTTTCCTTGTTTTTTCTTTCACTGCATGTTTAGTTTATTACTCAGTTGTTCTTTAATTCAATAAGTGATTTATTTGGAATTAGTTGATGAGTGTTGTGTAGGAGAAATTTCAACAATCTCTATATAAAAAAAGAAGGAGAAGGTCAATTAATTATTGTAGTTTACATGGATTATATTATATTTGGTGGAACTAAATATGATATATGTAAATAATTTTCCAAAGAAATGTAGAAAGAGTTTGAAATTTCCTTGCTTGGTGAACTTTCATTTTTTCTTGGGTTACGAATTACATAATCCAATAAAGGTATATTTATATCACAAACCAATTACATTAAGGATATGTTGAAGAAGTTTGAAATGGAAGACTGTAAACTTGACAGTACACCCATGATCATTGGTTGTAAATTGATCAAAGAGGATGAAAAGGAAGAAAATCAAACTCTATACAAATAAAAATTTGGAAGCCTACTATATGTGACAACTTCAAGGATAGATATTATGTAGGAAACAAGGTTAGTTGTAATGTTTCAAGATGCACCAAAGGAAACACATGTGCAGGCAGTAAAAATGGTCTTTAGATATCTAAAAACAACTTTGGACTTTGGTTTATGGTATCCCATAGGTAAAAAAATTACTTTGAAAACTTACATAGATGCATATTGGGAAAGTAATGTGGATGACAGAAAGAGCATCAATGGTGGAGCATTTTTTGGGGAAATAGTCTAGTATTGTGGTTAACCAAGAAGAAATCATCAATCTCTCTATCCAAAATGGAATAAGAATACATTGCAGTAGCAACATGTTGAACAAAAGTGCCATGGATGAAACAAATTTTGAAGGACATTAAGGTAGAGTACAATAAGCCAATATCAATACTAGTGAAATAAATATTTCAAAGAATCCTATTATGAATTCAACTACAAAGCATCTTCCAATCAAATACCATCTCTTAAGAGAGAAAGTCACAAAACAAAATTTGAATATGGAATATATTGTTACAGAGGAACAAATTGTTGATATCTTTAGAAAATATCTTCCTAGAGAAACACTCGAGTTTCTTATACATAAACCGGGAATGGTTCCTATGTCATCCAACCATCAAATTTATTCAAAGAAGCACAATCTCGGGGGGAGCTACAGAAAGAGAAAAAGTTGTGGGTTGCAGATATAGAGAGAAAAGAGTAAAGAGTAAGGGGGATAAAATGACTTCTCCACTGATTTCAAAGGGGGAGAAGTTCCATACATCAGAATAATTACATACAAAAGGAGAAGTTGTAGACAGCGGTATAATTGCATACATAAGAAGAAGTTATAGACATGGGGAGTATCATAATTGACTAAGGGTTTCCATCAATGAAAAATGGGGAGATTGTTGGAAATATTATTTTCATTGATGTCACTATTTTTTAAATAGAGGGATTTTCCTCTATCGCTATGTCTATCTCCTTGGCAAAGAGAACTAAGGAAATACTAGGACTCGAGAAACAAGGCTCCATGCCAAATTAACTATTACAGATATAATGCATAAATACATATTGAAGATCAATGGTTTTGATACTGGAACATGTGTCGTTCAGTATTGGAATTAATCACCCACTCACAAAATATTGTAGAGAATCAATCACATGATAAAGATTTGTAGTTTGGAGTCATTTACAAGATTTATCAACTTTTATTTATCCCACATTTATCATGAGATCCTCTATGAATGAATTTAAAATGTAACTTGGCAATATTACATGGTTTGAATGTGAATGGATGAGTTATAGAGCTCTACGCAAAGTGTTAACTTTTAGTCATGGGGCCCAATATATTGAATTTTGGAACATTGAAAAATGAATAAGACTTTTGGCTTAAGGATAAAAATTTTGAGGGCCCGGTTCCCTAATGTTGGGGACAAAAAGGTTGATGAAGAAAATCTGCAATGAGTCCTAACTATTGATCATTGGAGATCAATGGATAAGAACAAAGGTTCAAAACTTCAAGTATATCATATATTGGTATAGTGATGTATCAGATATTCTGTAACTGGACCAGAGTGAAAGTGAGGTGTTAAATTCCACGGGGACTATGGGCTACTGTTTCGTTGAAGAATTGTGAATTGAAGTGTGTTTGAATCCTGACTATTAATAAGAGAGATCAACGGTGGAGCTCAAACCACATGGTGGAATTATAGCCGTGATGAAATGGTGGAATCATGGATGTCGAGCAGATTGAATCCTCACCATTGATCATCGGGAAAAATAAACAATTGATATTGATTCAATTGGACTCGGTTAACAATTAATAAGTAGCGTTAAAGGCCTAGGGTTCTAGTGGGCCAGTGACCCGATGGTCTCGATGTCTCAGTGGTCAGGACATAGAGTGTAGGCGAGTTGTGAACCTAGTGCATACATAAATCTTGACCATTAATTAGAGATATCAATGGATAAGATTGATGGAACTAGAAAGAGGAAAATAATTGAAAGTTGCAGTGACAAGGTAGATCATTGGCTCGATGTAACCGACACCCTCACATCTGATTATAAATTTGCGTGGTTGCAGAGGTTTCCACCCAGTGCTTAGTGGCCCGATTAACATTTTAGTGTGGATGATATTGTAGATCGAGGGTTGATACTTAATCCAAGAATGATCTGATGGTGGTTGGGTGTTGGGGTTAAAGGGTGTTGTATGGATGTTTTAAGATCCCAGGGGCCCAATTAATTTGGTGGCCAATGAATATATTGCATGCAAAAATGAGAGACAATTGTGACCGAATTCAAAGGATATTTTGCATCTCGGTTTAAGAAAATTCAAGGATTTGGATCCGACCTTGTGAGCACAATTTTTTGGTATGTGGAAAAAATCCTTGGGTATATGATCTCTGTGTATGAATTCGATTTTCCATTATAATCATCTTGGTTCCCAAAAAATTTCCCTATGGCCATTCCTTTAAATAATGATGCTGCAATCCATTTTTGGTAGAGTTGTGGATGTGGAAGTTAAGGCTTCTAGGTTATTTGGTTCTATAAAATAAAAGAGAAAGAGATGTAATTGTCTAAGGGTGGCAGGGAGGTCTGAGGTCAAATAAAGAATATCTGAAGTCTTGTTGATTGTGAAGAAATGACAATTTAAGAAGAAGTTAATCTAGAGAGAAGAGTTTAAGATTGGTGTCTCTAGTAGCTTGGTTCCTACAGGTGATATTGAGTGGGTGCTCAGTTGAGGGGATTTGTGTCTCTAATAGGTTGGTGCCTGGAAGAATTGTAAATGTGGGTTGGTTCCTACATGTGTCGGTACTCAAGTGAATGAATTGATGTCTCTTTTAGGTTGGTTCTTGTAAAAATTGTAACAGATTGGTGTCTGTAATAGGTTGTGTCCTGTGAATATATTTCAATAAAATATTCTTGTGGTTTTCTCGCATTTGGGTTTCCATGTTAAACATTTGTGTACATTGTTCATTGTAATGTCTGTGTATACTTTTTTTTGGTTGCTTATGGTTGGTATCATAATGAATTTATAAGTGTAGAACAATAATAAAATAAAATGTAGTCCTATAATGATTCAACCCACCCTACGTACTCAACATAAGTAAGTGTGCCAACAAACATTGGGAAAGAGGATGCCCTTATGAACCCACCCATGATTAAATCCAATATTAGAGTTAAATCCTCCTAGGATATGGTTATTATTGGAATTTTGTTCAACATGAATATCACATTTATTGTCATGAGCCCCTTGGGTCACATTATTAATTTTAGGGATCCTCTAATCGAGGGTATGTTTGAGAAGAACGCCCAACTTTTGGTCCATTTGTTACATATATTTCATCTTTTGATCCATAAGTTCCATATTTTTTCCATTTGTTCCATATTTTGATCCATCTTCTTTTTCGTATATTCCATATTTTGGCTCATCTTCATTTCCATCTATTGTATTTCTCTTTGTGTGTTTACCAAATTGTATTTTTTCATTGACATATCACTCAATTTGTTAAGTTGGTTCTCCAATTTCGATGTCGATTACATATTTCTTCACATTCTTCACAAGTCATGGTGGAGCTCTTTAAATGTTTAATTAGTGTAGATATTTTTTCAACACCCTTTGTCATGTGGGATGAATAAATATTTATCTATATTTCTTCTCTATTTTGACTTTACCACACTTTCTAATCACTTGAAATAGATCTTTCAATCTAATTTATGCTTAACTATGAGCTATGTACCTTTACAATGTCGATACAGAAAATGTTTTTGCAAATATATTTGAATTCACGCATATGTTTGAATTAGAACATTGCATATCAACATCTTGAATATGCTTGAAGATGCTTATACCAACACCTTGAAGATGCTTTAACCAATACCGGAAATGCATTATCCCATGTTACCAAAATCCTTCTAGGTGAAATGGTCAAGCATGTGTTTTAAGCCCATGTTCCTACACTTACCTATATTATTGGTCCTACATGTACTTTCAATTAAGGTGAGATATCCATATATACCACTAACATAAAATTCAAATTCCAATTCATATTATAATTATTACAACATTTTTCTTAATCTAAATAATAATATACAACTTTCAAAATTCCATACATAGTTAATACATCAAATATGTACAATATTTTTTTATTATATTAAAAATAAGAATATGTTAAATAGTTTTATAAATTAAAAAATTACAATTTTTTTCGAAAGTAAATATAATCAACATAATTTTTACATATGAATAAATAAATATAAATATTAAAATATACATAATATAAAATAAAAGTTATGAGTTGAATTTTTAATGTGAAAATATAAATAATAACAATTAAAAAAAATAAACATATTTTAATAAAAAAAATAAACTTTTGTTATAACAAAATGAGATTAAAATATACATTCTATTTAATAATTAAATTATTTTTTAACTAAAACACAACTCAAATAAACATCTAAATATAACTACCACTCACAAAACTACCACTCACAAAAGTATAAAGACTTTGTGTGATAAATTAAAAAAATGTAAAACGAACACTCACAAAAGTATAAAGACTTGGTGTGATAAATTAAAAAAAATGTAAAAGAATATTTTGTTCACTAAGTTTCCAAAATGCTCGGTATGTAAAGGGAAACATATATATTTAGTGTGAATTATTTCATCATAACAATTTCTATGTTTCACCTCTAAATCATTTCATCATAACAATCTCTATGTTTCACTCTTCACCATTGTCCCTTCAATCCATATCTACAATGACATAATTTTTCTTCTTACTTGAAATAAATTAATGTTGTTGTTATCACACTTCATCCTTTTCTCACACACCACTAACTCATTCAACATTGATCTAACATATGGATCTAGGTGAGCACATGTAATTTCTAGATTAACAAAACACATCTAATCATTAGATCTCAAAGCTAGTGATGGATTTCATCTCATAATTTATATTGAGCCTTTTCTCCAATATTTCTATTATTTTTCTTGGATTTTCTTTGTTCAATCTAAGATGGAATACAAAATATAAAAACTAATGTAATATGTCTATGTCTATGTCAAGATCATTATGCTAAGGTCATTGCATAGTATGTTTTGGATGATAAACGATCCAATTCCTTATCCATAGAATGAGTTTTTGTTCTTTTCCACCTATGTTTTCATCTATCGCCTTGTCTACCACTTATAATCTCCAACTAAACCACTCCAACACTTACACTTCACATTTTTCTCTCAACATTTGAGTGCTAAAATAATTGTGAAAGCATCTAGACAAAAATTAAACTATTCATTGAAAAATACAAAAAAAATCTATGCTCTTAATAGTTAATCAAGTTACTCAAGAATAAAAAGAGATTGCAAAATATATATGGCTTACCATCGATCTCTGTATCATGTTGTTCCCTTGATTGCATTACTAATATGAGAAATATTTCATCCTTGAAACACTGAAATCACTCAATATTACATTCAAATTGTCGTCTAGAAGAATGTTTCGATTCTTGATATCTATGTGAATTATATTTGGAGTGCAACCCATGTGCAAGTGGTTCTGAGCTTAGCAACTAGCGAGAGGCATAGTGAACCAACTATTATAACTCTGAATCATGTTACAAATTATGTTACAAGATCGTTAAGTGGTAGCATTTCACTTCAGATATAATATATGATATCACATGTATTTATTCCACTTCCATGAATTTAATGAGTTCAATGAATAGATTTTGTAGTTATCTAAGATTAAAACTCCAAACTTAGGTTATCTAATATTGAAAACAAAATTGCATTGTATGATTAAAAATCAAAACTTAAGTATAAAGCAAGATTGAAAAATATCATTCTATTATAACTCAACATTAAGAAATTGATTTGGTTATAACAATAATTTAATAATACTCTAATTTTAAAGTTAAGATCAAGTAGACAATAAATAAAACTCCATTAAGGAATTGATTTGGTTATAATAATAATTTAATAATAATCTAATTTTAAAGTTAAGATCAAATAGACAGCATAGAGATTATTAAGTATAATTAATTAGATAATTAATTGTCCTAATATGGTTTTAGTTAAACAATGATTAGTATTATTAATAATATTTATTTATTTATTAATCAATTAATTGATTACTTAACACATTCAATGATTTGGGTAAAGCATTAAGGGGCTTAATAACTTTAATTTAATCATTATGAAACTTTAAGTATGGCAGGAAAGGATAATATAATAAAGGAAAGGGGATAAGGTAATAATGGGGAGGATAAGGTAATTAATGGAGGATAGGGAGATATGATGGGGAAGAATCCTACGGGAGAGGGGATTATGAAAAATTGAGAGGAGAGGACTTATATTGGTTGTTGGATATTTTTTCTGGTTTTGGGGAGTTTGGTTTTGGGGTTTTGGTGAACCATTGCAGGGGGCACCGGGTTGCTGGGGGTTTTGGGCACAGGGGCCAGGATTCCTTACAATATCATGGAGCTAGGGAGCCGGACAGGGTGCTCCTAGCTGGCTGGGTGGTTAGTCGGTTTGGGCAGGGTTTGGTCAAAGCAGCAGGCTAGGCAAGGCAGCAGAGAGGACAATTTAGCATCAGGAAGAGGTATTTTATTTATGAATTTACTGAGTTATGAGATGATTATGTAATTTATTTTCATGATGTGGATAAATTTAATTTCTGCTAAATATTAAATGCTTATATGATGATTAATGAATTATTTCCACACTGAAAAAAATTCTATGTTTAATTTTATAAAATTTTACTAGAATTAAGTAATTTAAGGTTCTTACATATATTTTAACATGCAATTTAAACTTTGTGATAAAAATAATCTAAATATTATAAAAAAATAATTATTTTCTTAAAATTATATACAACTTTATACAACTTTGAACAATAACAAAAATATTTATAATAAAAAACAAATTAATAAATGGTCAGCTATAAATTTAATGTTATAGTAGAAACCTTCTACAAGAGCTATTAAAATATTATTATTTTTATAAAACCTCAATCATATAATTAGCTTTTGATCGATTGATATTGTTATATGTAATTACTTCATATTGTTAAATGGAATAACTAGAGCATAGATTAAAAAATACATTATCCATTCCAATCCATTTAATTTGGACTTTTTTTTCTGCGCTGGAAACCCACCCCAGATACTTCCCCACATAGTGGCTGGTATGGGAGTGATAAAGCTTCGCACTCCCAAGAGACACAGGTTTCGAACTCATTTAATTTGGACTTAGTTTCATTTAGACCATTCGTTTATTATTTTTTGGAAATGATAATTTTTTGGCATGTGATCTCATTATTTATGATAGCATCTCTTCTACACGTATATTTAAACATTTGTTCATTAATATTTTTTTTACAAAATGATACTATTAGTTATTCAATCTGAGTTTCAACATTTGTAGAACAATAATATCAAAGGTTGAGATAGGCTTGCCAAATAACAATTTTATTTTTTTAGAATTAACAAAGTATTTAAAAAAATAAATTTCATAGCAACCACTTTGGAGGCTTTCACAACATTGCAATCGAGGCTCTCACGATGTTACAATGCAATGGAGGAAAGGGTCCCAGACTTGAACTTGGTATAACTCCCGCCATGCTCATCAGCTGCACTGTTCTCAAACACCATGCTCCACGAGTGACACTAGTCTCAAACTCATTTTCTCTTTCCTGCCTTACCAAGGTTTATTAGATTTGAGATATTAATCTATTCAAGACTATCAGAACTGTCATCACGACTATAATAACAACCATCAAAATTAATTTTTTAAAGAAATCTAAGCAATTAAAAGTTACAATAATTTTAACTTGTTTGGAGTAGGGTATGTATATTTTTTTTAGATTTTATTAGTCAAATAGATGGGCCAAGAAATCTCTTGTCCCACAAACTATACATCAATTTGATATCTAACTTAAACTTTAACCTTAAAATTAAATTATTATTATTATTAAATTAATGAAGTGATTAAATCCCTATATATTACTTATTACTGGACTTCTTATAAATTAAATATAAAAGACAGCTACCAGAGAATGTTTCCAAATCATTCACTAAATTCAAGCATAATTAGGATATATGATAGATGTAAAATATATAATGCATCTCTTTCAAAAGTGAAGAAAAAATCTCAAATTTAATTTCACTAATGCAATATACTATTTCTTTCACTGTTGCAATATATTATTTTTTTGGCAAGCCTTTCCCATAGTGCAAGCCAACAAGATGGAAGCCTTTCCCATAGTGAAAGCCAGAAGCCTTTCCCATAGTGAAAGCCAGCAAGATGGAAGGAATGGTGTAAAGCAGTTGTGTAAACTGAATCCTTTTATGAGCCAATTAGCCGTGAACAACTTTCCAAAAAGTAGGAATTGAAAGAGGACCTTTAGGAGGTACTCACTCGACTAATAGTTGTGGTTAGTACGTAGATAACATACTTGATTAATAACGACTTGGTATAGTGAAGAACGAACCAACTCTTTGCTTCAGAGATTGGATAATCAGTTCTACTACATTATAGAAACAATGTCCAATCTTTCATAGTTGATAGTTGAATGTAATTGGTGGTGAATTAATTTTTTCCGTTCTGCTGTACAACCAGAATGGCTACTTACTTCAGAGATATGTATCTCTTAAATCCCTATCCCAAAGCTTCCCAAGCTCTCCTACATACCTAAAGATTCAGGGAACGTAGAAGCTTCCAAAAATTCTCAAATCTAAAAGACAAAACTTAGAAGTTAATGTTGAAACTTAGTCAAAATCTAAAAGAGACAAAACCCATAGGGATTTCTCATAGTTGTTCTCAGTCTCCCACCTACAAATATTACAAATATAACTGATGTGGTTGCTTTTTCTAGTTTTTGTTTGTATTTATTAGCTACAATTTTTTTTCTACCAAAACAAAACATAATTTGTGTACAAACACAAATTTATATTCACTATACAATAATATAACTTCTCATATTGTCATATATTTTAAATAAATATAGTTTATATAATCATGTATAACTAAACATAATTGTGTACAAACAATTACAAATTTATATTTACTATACAATAATATCACTTCTCATCTTTTCATATATTTTAAATAAATATATTTTATATAATCATGTATTTCAGAAACCCTAAAAGTTTCAAAGTAATTCAATGTTATTTTTCCTTAAAACGTTGTTTTAGTTTTTCCAATCTCTGTTGACAAAGAGAGACACACATCAAAAGAAAGCTTAATGTGATCTTAAAAAAGGCAACTGACAAATAAACAAATAAACTTAAAATGTTGACAAAGATAGACACACATCAAAAGCAAGCTTTATATGATCTTAAAAAAAGTATGATCTTAAAAAAGGCAACTCACAAATAAACTTTAAAATGTAAGAAAGACAATGGATTATCATTTTGTATCAAATGGAATACAAGCCAAACAAATGACGATAACAAAATGTTGCGAACATGTCGCTATACAATGGAACTGGCTAATAAAAATTACGAGCAGGACAGAACATGATTTTTTTCTTACTGCATTGGATTTATCTGGATCTATTTTGAAAACTTAAAATAATGGCGATACAACTTCATTCATTCCTTGGGATTAAACTTTGTGAAAATTAGTAAAATGCATTTCAATGATTTATGTTCAAAAGGCCAAATAAATCTGTTAAGAGAAATATAATTTCATATCATTTCCATTCCATTAAAACACAGTATTATTAGGATTTCTCAGTTATCATTTTCACATTAACAATTCCTTGGACTTTGTAAGCTTGGAAAAACTAAATATTGTTACAAATTCCCAACCAAATGCAATTCAATCCTATAATCACAAACCTGATTTGAAATTGAAATATACATGATGTAGTTGAAATACACATGAAGGACTTGAAGGTTTCGGTGGAAAGAGAAGTCCAGTTGCCCCTCCCTCTCATTCGAGCCTATTTAGTAAGCATCATCATCTCTTGTTGGCGCTAGGTATACAGGTGAGAACTGTGACTAGAAGGAAGGTTCAATTCTTCTTTTTCTATCAGCCGATTAATAGTTTTCACCGACAAGCTTAGGCAAGGCTCGTAGATTCCATCGTGAAGACAGGTTTCTTGCAAAGTGTTTTTCATTTTTTTTTTGTTGTTTACTATGCCATCTTATCGTATTTATGTCATTTAAAAAATAAAAATAAAAAATAAATTTTCAATACTAATATATACACTATTACATGTTTAGTAATTTCAAATAATTATACCCCGGATGGGGTGCCACGTTACAAAGCCGAGCCACGCGGGATAATGCTTGGATGCACCATTAATACATCCACCGGCGACCATCCCCTTAACAATTAAACAAGCATAAATCTGTGCAGCAAAATCTAGGAGATGAGCCCCTTCACGTAATTGACTGGTACAACGCACCAACGCACTCGGAAGCAAGCCTTAATGGCCATGGCGGTCGCTGTTGTCCTCCTCCTTATCACCCGCCTCAACAGCATTGAGCGACATTCGCTTACTGCAGAATCGAATGCAGAGTTGAATTTAGCGGAGCCGCATTTTGCAGACCCACTGGAGCTTTGGAGCAGAGCCTTCCACCCGCAAGGAACCTTGGTCATATCCAGGGTCTTCATTATGCCCAGAGCACAAGGTAATCCGCATAGGGGAGCATCTTGGTACACAACTGAATCTTGTCGACAGAGGCAGAAGAAATTCGAGCAGGCGCTAGCTATGCCGTCCTCGCGAAGACGCAGGAAACCTCGAACGCCTCCAATGGCATATGTGGAAGAGATCACCCTGGACGAGGCCATGCAAAGCTATTCGAAGCTCCCTCTGTTCACAGTCTCGGACAATTGGAATCCACCCACTGATTTTGGCACCGATGACAAGATTTTGCCTACGGGCAAACCGCTTGGCTCCAGTGCAACTCACCCGACAGAGGAATTTACCACCTGCTATGTTGAAGAAGAGACCCCGTCCTACACAAAAGGAAGCAGAGACTCACCCCCGGTGCACCTATGGAGGAGGCGACCCAACTATCCAACCGTCTGACACATCACAACATCAAAGCACATGCAAGTGAAGGAGCAACGGGGCCAATTCCCGTAGCCTCTGTTGACGGTAATTGGTAGGACCAGCACCCTTTCACGAATCCAGGGTACCTAGCTCTAATCTTTGGTATGTGGAGCCTGTTGGAAGATCAAATCTTTCGCATCGCCCGAATCGACCATCGACTTGACATGTTGTTTGCTGCTCATTCCAGGACTCTCCCTAAACGGTAATGCCCTACGTGCGTGCAAGCTTATGCATTTCCAGCAGGATGGCGAAGGCACGGGGATGAGGACGAGTCGGCCGGATAAGAGGTTCAGTGATGTTCTTGGTTAGCAATCTTTTTTTTTTTCCCGAACCAGGCTTTCGCCCAGTTAGATCTTAGCTATTTTGCAACTAGATTTTCAGCACACAGATTAAACTTAATAGTTAGGTGTCCTGGTTTCCTTCAGGTAGGACTGCACTCTGATAGTTTTGTTTGCTTGGAAACAAATGGCATAGGATGCCCAGCTGTCTCGGTTTCCTATTTAAGCGGAACAACTAGCATCGTAAATAGTCTCTGTAACTTCACAATGATAATATAACACGTTATATCCTTTTTTACTTAAAAAAAAAAAATTCACATAATTATAATTCTATCCTTTTTTTACTTAAAAAAAAAAATTCAAATAATTATAATTATATGTATAGTCTTTAAAGTTTTGAAAATTCAATGTTTTAAGTAGATATTTCATTCATCATTCACAATAATAGTTGTTATCTTGTACCTTGGTGTAACTTCACAATTTCATAGACTGTTAGCTTTAGTATGTCGGTGCATCTATCATAACCAATGAATCTTTTATTTCAAAATCATATGATTAATATCATTGCACTCAATTTTTCAACACTGAAGTAACCATTTCCTCATCTAAGTTTTGATGAAATCATAGTATGTAAGTAATTTTGAATTATAAAAAAATAAAAAAATTAGAACTCAAAATTACTATAGAAAGAATATCAGAGAATATGATTCCAAGCACTAATGGAAAGAACATTTAAAGAGGCTGACAAGTATTGAGATTTCCAATCCAACAACTATCGGAAGTATTTTATGTTTCTACTTCCCTCACCATGTTGATTGTAAGGAAGAATGTTAACACTATTAAGCTGCACATCTATTGATATAGTATGCATAAGTAGAATTTTCAAATTTTGAGTTGCTTTATCCATTCAGATCAGCACTGGTTATTTAAACATTTTCATTTGGTTTATATTAGGTGAAGATTTGAATATTTTATAGAGATACTATTTGGTTTATATTAGGTGAAGATCTGAATATTTTATAGAGATACTATTGTGTATTAAGAAGGCTATGTGGTGGAAGTTAATGGATGTAGATGAAGTTGATGAATATGTTACGGTTCTCAAAATTTTATTATTTATGGGATAGATAGAAGTTTAAATTTAGAGGGAAGTAGGGTATGTATAAGTTTATAGTAAATTTTATTAGTGGAGGGGTTCCTTGTCCCACAAAGAAGACGTCTCCTACATCAATTTGATTTCTAACCTGATCGTAACTTTAAAATTAGATTATTACTATTACTATTACTGCTTTTCGATGTAATTCTCCCATTACATTAATGATTGCCATGTAATTCTCCCATTACATTAATGATTGAGTTTGGTCACAAAATTTCTCGCCGATCATCTTGACATTGAGGTATGATCCAAGCACTGGTGGAGTCCATGTTTACAATTGAAAAAAATTAAAGTTTTGCAGACGGTGGCGTCCATTGAGGTATGATCCAGGCAGTGGTGGAGTCCATGTATATAATTGGAAAAAATTGAAGTTTTGCAGACGGTGGAAGAACAAGAGGTGACTTCACGCTGATGCTGAGTGGACTGCCCTTCCCAAAAACTTGAGGCATAGCAAAGCATGATGACAGCATGCATCGTTAATTCTGACAATTGGAAAAAAATCATATATCACATCACAAAGCAAAGTATTGAATCAGTCAGAAATTTGACGCATAAAATTTAATAAATAACAAAATAAATTTGTTTTATATCAAGTCAAATTAATATATAGAATTTAACATGTTTTTGGAGATGATGGCAATGCGGGCATTTAATTATTGGAACGAAGACAAAACTGACTAATAATAGTTAACTTTATCGAAGATCCATATTTCCATATTGATATGTATCAGGATTCCAACGTGAAAACACCAAAATCTTTAGAAGAAATCGACCCTGTGAAACAATTTTCCAAAAAAAACAGGCAACACATCAAGATATTTGCCTTGTTGGGACGAATAAACAAATCTCATGAATATTACATTAAGAGATGACTTTTTTTTCGATGAATAAATTAATCTCATGAATATTAGAGTAAGAGATGGACTTTTTTTCGGACGAATAAATTAATCTCATGAATATTACGTTCAGAGATGGACTTTTTTTTTAGGGGACGTGTAGGGTTTACTGTAATTTGGATTTTTCATGATAACGAAGAGATGGACTTTTGGGAGGCGAATAGGGTTTATGCTAATTTGGATTTTTCATGATAATAAAGGTTCATGCTAATTTGAGTTGTGGGCCTCATTACAGCACCACTTCATTAGAGGTTGGGTTCCTTCAATTCAATTCACTTCAGCTAGCTACGAGTGGCTCCTTGCTTAGATTTCTGTCATTTGCACAAGTTTTCGTGATTTTCTGTAAGAGATCTCGGTTTGCTGCGAGACGTTAACAGTTTTGTTCTTACCATCGGCAAAGACGCGAACTTTGGAAACTAAATTTGCTCTTTGGCCAGCTAACTGTGTAAAGAATCGGCTTTTTTGCACTGAAAAATCTGTTTGGGGTTAACTGCTTCTCTGGAGTTTGAAAATTTAGATTTTATCTGATCAAATATGGCCAGATGCGCGGGAAAATGGCTGTTTGTAGCGGTAACGGTTGCCACATTTGGATTCCTCATGGCCGTAACTTTAGGTTCGGCACAAAAAGCTTTTCCCGGTGGGGCCAGCGTTTCGACGGAAAGGTTGGAGAAAACAGTAGATCCTGTGGAGGGTGGCCCGTTTAAACATCGTTTGCTCAAATCCAGTATCGGCAACTTTCTTTGGCGACCCAGCGTAACATCTTATCATCATGTTTGGCCTGTAAGTAGAGCTGTTAGATTCACCTAGAGTATTATTTTTTGCTTGGTAAAGGAAATGAAAGACCACGGCCTTCTACTTTCAGAGCATTTTTCAAATCCACAAGACCGTTTTTTATTTTTTTTTCTCCATTGGATAAGCGATGAACAAGTATTACGATTTCTTCCGGTTGAATACAGAGGAACAGATCAAGCTACTTAATAATAGCGTCTTTCAGATAAATAGTTAGTATGCATATGAATTCTTTGATTTGCTGAAGCTGTTTGAAGTATACTAAGATGACTGAATTTGTCAGACACAGGGAAATTAACGAATTATAAATTGCATTGGGCTCGCTGACTGGTGCTGTGGATTTTTGTTTTTCTGATTTGGAAATTATCTTTGGTGTTTTTGTTTTTGTTATGTTATTTAATTTATTTGTCGTTTCATTGTTTTGTTTTGATATTCGAATCAGTGGGAAATAAACTAAGCTAAGTGTCAAACATGTTCTCGATCACCTGACAAAAAGCTTACAGCAATGTTTGAAGCTACGTAAACACAGTATGTTATGTTGTAGATATTGTTGTCTGAGTTTTATTGCTATGTTGTAGATATTGTTGTTTGAGTTTTATTGCTATGTTGTAGATATTGTTCTTTGAGTTTTATAGAGATAAATTGTATAAAACTTTTAAACATATCAATAAAACTTCGTTTCCAATGGATACTTCACTCTTGAAACTTTGGAGTGGACAGTTTAACGTTTCCAGTGGATACCTCATCCTTCAAACTTTGGAGTGGGAGTTTCAAAATGTTATAAACGGTTTGTATATAGTTTATCCAAAAAAAAGACTTGAACAACATTACAGTAACTATGAAAACCTACACACTTCACTTAAATTGTAAATATATTAATTTTTTTAAACTGAAGACAGAAAAACAAATCAAGCCACTTAATTATAACATCTTCCCATTCGAATAATGTGTGTTTGAATCCACTTATCCTCGTGACTGTCTCAGAGGCTGTTTGAAGTATGATGGGATATCTGAGCTTTCATATTTGGTTGGTTTCTCAGGCAATGACATTTGGGTGGAGGATAATCGTTGGCTCAATAGTGGGTTTCTTTGGAGCTGCTCTTGGTAGCGTTGGAGGTGTTGGTGGTGGCGCGATATTTGTTCCTATGCTCACTCTGATAATTGGATTTGATGCCAAGTCCACTGCAGCCATATCCAAGTGTAAGAATACAGGCTTTTGAATTTATTTCAACCGAGAAAACGAGGGAACTTGTAAAGTGGTTCCTCTAGGATTTCATTTTGCGTGATAAACGAGGAAACTTTTTAAGTGCTTCTTTAGGGTTTCATTTTGCATGATAATATTCGGGACAAGTTTAAGTTCTTCTTAATGTTTAATAGTTCTCTGGGCAACTCTGAAAGAGATTGTCATTTTGTATGATAATATTTGGGAACCTTTTAGTCGATCTTCTAATAAAAGGGTTTATAGTTAGTTTGTAGATGCTTTGCCAAATTTAATATTTGGTTCTTGCTTTTACAATGTCAAGGTTAAGATTAGGTTTCTTCCATTGCTATTTGGTCCTGGTTCATACTCTCGAGGCTAATATTAGGTTTCTTCAATTGCTATTTGGACTTGAAAGCTCTGGGTTCAAGAGTTGCGTTGTTGCTCGACTTGTCTATTTTGCCTTACACTAGAATTTACGTCCATTTTTTAACATACAAAAACGTATAGGTTATTATGAATAAATATATGCTTCCAATGTCAACTAAATGAACAGTATTTTGTCTTACACTAGAGTTTACATCCAAATTTTAACATACAACTAAATGAACAGTATTTTGTCTTCCACTAGAATTTACATCCATTTTTTAATATACAAAAACTTATAGGTTATTGTAAATAAATCTATGCTTCCAATGTCAACAAAATGAACATTCCTTTGTTTTGTTTATATAGAGAAATTCAAATAGTCCTTTGTTTAGGCAGAGAAATTCAAATGCCATGAAAAATAAGTAAACTTAAGAACAGTCCTTTGTTTAGGTAGAAAAATTCAAATAGTCCTTTATTTTATGTAGAGAAATTTAAATAGCCCTTTGTTTAGGTAGAGAAATTCAAATGCTATGAAAAATAAGTAAACTTAATCGTTTTACATAGCTGCTCATGGAAAATAAGTAAACTTAACCGTTTTACGTAGTTGCTCCTTAACCAATCTAACTTAAATAATTAGAGCCTTTCTATGCAATAAGCCAACCACAAATGCCTTAATAATAAATGCACTATGTCTTTGAATGTGGAGACTCATTCAAATTGACAATAATAAAACCAATTAGCCAACGACAAATGCGAGCCAACTCTACTCTACGATAATAAGCAATGCACTATGTCTTTGAATTTCGAGACTCATTCAAATTGACAATAATAAAACCAATTCTCCCCTTTAATTATGTCTACACCACATACATTAAACAATTCCACTGTTTATATATATATATATATATATATATATATAGATATAGATAGATAGGGTCAATTGGTTGACTAGAGCTAGTTACATGTTGCTAGATCAAAGACCAACGAAGGCCATACACAAGGTTGAGACTACAATTGGATGTAGAAATAAACTGTAGGAAATCAATACTTTAGCAATACACCTATGTGTTTGTCCTATCACATAACTACCTAATCGATAGCCACTAGGAAACAAAAACACTTTTGTGGAATTGCATATAGTTATGTGGGTAAATTCATTAGCCGCTATGAAAGAAAAACACTTTTGTGGAATTGTATACAATTATGTGGGTAAATTCATGATGCAGGAGCTTTCATCAATAAGCACAAGTGGCACGAAAGCTCAACTCTCGGGAATCATTTCAGAATCTCAAACGCTGGGGTTACTATGAATCTTTTGGGGAGCTGATGAAGAACAAAATAAGATAAAAAACAAGCACACTTGGCACGAAAGCTCAACTCTCAGGAAACATTTCAGAATCTCAAACGTTGGGGGTTACTGCGAATCCTTTGGGGAGCTGATGAAGAACAAAATAAGATCAAATGCTTGGAGGTGAAATGATCATGAGCGATCAAGGAGTTTCACTCCGAGTCTTGAATGTAACTAAAATTAGGTAGTAGTTGGGTTTTCGTTTTGAGTAGATGAGTAATCAGGGGAACCCTAAGGACCATATGAGATAAATCGAGGTTTTTTACGCCCAATTAAGGTTGTTGCAAGTTAGAATGAGTTTTTGAGTTTTATTTACTATTTGAGAATAGTTGTAGCCATTTTTAGTTTTTGAATGAATATAACAGAGAAAATTGATCCAAATACGTGATGTTGTTACTGTTTTTTATTCTCTGTTATTGTGTTTTGATAAATGAATGAATTTTGTTATGAATGGATGAAACTGTGAATGCTAGAATGAGTTTCAATTGTTTCTCTTCTATTGAGTGAGTGCAAGGTGTGCACACAGAATGCAAGGAGTGCGTGACGAGATCGTTTTCGATTTCGAAGCTCAAAAGAGATAGTACATGATTTCCTTTTGCAAGGAGTACAAAGAGACTACTACAAGGCATGCACAGTCATCCGCAAGAACCAATTCTTATGTAGGAATCTGCTGCAAGGAGTGCACAGATTTGCATTCCACTAAGTGTAGAAGGGACTCCATAAGAGGCAAAGTCGTGAAACACAAAATCCTAACTTGACCACAGTTGTTGATCAAAGGAGAAGATCTAGACCGTTGATCTAGAGTCATTGCGGTTTCAGCTATCGGGAGAATGGAGGTAGGGAGACCCCCAAAGTCGCGGAACGCGAAATCCCAACTTGATCAAAGTCATTTATCAAAGGAAAAATGTGGGTTGTTGATCTAGTTCCATCGTGATTTTGCCCATCGAGAGAACGGAGGTAAGGAGACTCCCAAAGCCGCGAAACGCGAAGTCGTGACTTGATTGCAGTCGTCGATCAAAGAGAATCGTGAGTCATCAATCTCACACTCACAAATATTGAAAAATCAGGGATCAGGAGAATGGAGGTGAACCAACCCCCAAAGTCGTGAAATCGCGAAACAATCACAACCGTCGATCGAGGAAAGTGTAGGACCATCAGATTTGGTCTTGGGGAGAATTCAAAAATCGGGAGATCAGGAGTCAAGAGAGTTGGCTGAATTGGAAACAGAACACTCGAGGACCCGTAGCATGAAGCGCCTTTTGTTAGGCATGTGGTCATAGCCTATGGATGCGTGAGAGAAACTTGTGCCTCGTGCTTGTTCGTACGGTAGAGTTTTGTGAGAAGAACCTTTGGAAATATCTTAAAGACTCTAGTGGGGAATCGAAGAGCTGCTCGAGATCGGAGATAGAGAAGATCCAGAGACCAAGAGGTCAACAAACCCTACTGAGGTGGGGGCAATGCATCAAGTGGTATCAGAGCGAATTTTCATCTATAGATTTCAGGCGAAGGAGATAAAGGAGGTGAAAGAACTCGAAGCCACACTCTGTTTGTGAGACAAAGTCGACACAATGCCACCGAGGAGACGAGTGGAACAACCTTTAGCCAATCGGGTTGTAGAAAGGGAAATGCGAGAACTTCATGCAAGGCTAGAGGCGATGGAGGCAATGCAAAGAAGAGCACCTGATGCTGGAGACATCAACAATGCAGAGATCGAAGAAATAGAAGTCGAAGAAGATCCAGGAGAGAATGTTGTCGAAGAACGCTTACTGAGAGCAGTTGTCAGATTGGGAGCTAGAGCCAAAATACAGGTCCCAATGTATGAAGGCAATTTGGATGATGAAGAGCTGCTGGATTGGATAAGATCCATGGATAAATATATCGACTATGAATATGTCAATGAGGAGAAGAGGGTGAGACATGGTATCACCAGACTAAAGGGACATGCAACATTGTGGTGGGATGAATTGCAGGCTGAGAGGAGAAGTAAGGGAAAACATACGATAAAGAATTGGGATAGAATGGTAGCCAAGTTGAAGGCTAAATTCATGTCGAAATATTACCAGATCAATCTGTTTAGGAAATTGCAGGATAGGAGACAGAAGGGCATGATAGTTAAAGAGTACACAGAGGATTTCTACAAGAAGAACATCAGAACTAGACAAAGAGAGAAAGATGAAGAAAAAGTTGTGAGGTATATATATGACTTGAGGTATGAAATCCAGGATGAGATCAACATGATGTCAATAAGGACTGTGGAGGATGCTTATCAGTTCACATTGAAGGAAGATGATAAGTTGGCCAGAAAACAAAGTTAGTGAGGTAGAGGTATAAGCCCAATCCCAAACAAAGGCAAGGGAGTTTCCCATGACAAGGAAACAAAATCCTAAGATGAGAATGAGAAACCACATAGTCACTCAGAAATGGGAGGAAGTTATTTAGGAAGACAAAATGGTGGAAGAAGTTCATCCATAGGAAGAGGAAGAGACAGAGGAGGAGAGGTGAGATGTTGCACCTGTGGAAAGGCAAGACATAAGTCTTGGGAATGTCCCAAGAGAAAGAATGAAGGAGATGGTGAAGCTCACATTTTGGAAGCACGGAGAAGAAATGTTGAAGCAGAAGGAGTAGAGGATGGAACATCTCTGATGTTGAGAAAAATTCTCTTAAAACCAAATGCATAAGTTGAAAAATCGGTGTAGAGGAACAATCTCTTCAGGACAACATGCAAGACTAAGGACAGAGTTTGCAAGGTGATAATTGACAGTGGGAGTACTAACAACTTAGTATCCACAGAGATGTTGGAGAAATTGGAGCTGGAGACAATTGCACACCCGAAACCATACAAAGTCCCATGGTTGGATAAAGGACACCAGGTAATGGTTACTAAACAATGTCTTGTTGAATTTAAGATAGGAGGAGGATATAGAGATGAAATTGTATGTGATGTAATTACCATGGATGTATGCCATATTTTGTTGGGAATACCATGGCAGTTTGACATGAATTCCATTCATGATGGGAGGAATAATACATACACCTTGGAGAAGAATGGTAGGACACAGATGTTTCTGTGAATATAGGAGAAGAAAGTGAGAGAAGAAGCCAACAGAAGCATACTTCTCATGAGTGGGAAGGAACTCCTTAAAGAAGTAAAGAAAGGTTAGGAGATGCAGTTTGTTGTGGTGAGGAAACCTAGAGTTGTCCTTACAAGTACTTTGATGGATGATTTGCCTGAAGGAATTCGGGAATTGTTGGATAATTTTGCTGACATGGTGGTGGATGAGCTGCCTAACTTATTTCCACCCATCAAAAGTATCAACCATCATATTGATCTGATACCAGGAGAAAGTCTGCCAAAAAAAGTAGTGTATAGACTGACACCTCGAGAGAATGAGGAGGTAAATAATCAAGTCAAGGAGTTCTTAGACAAGGGGTTGGTCAGAGAGAGCTTGAGTCCATGCACAGTTCCAATTGTGTTGAGTCCAAAGAAAGATGGAGGATGGAGAATGTGTACATAATCAAGAGCCATTAACAAGATTACCATTAGGTATAGATTTCCTTTGCCAAGAATGGATGATTTAATGGACTATCTAAGTGGAGCAAATTTATTTTCTAAGATAGATTTGAAAAGAGGATATCACCAGATAAGAATGAGAGAAGGTGATGAGTTGAAGACAACCTTTAAGACAAATGAAGGTTTCTATGAATGGCTTGTTATGCCATTTGTCTTAACAAATGCCCCGAGTACTTTTATGAGGTTGATGAATGAAATACTAAAATATTTCATTGGCAAGTTTGTGGTTGTATATTTGGATTATATATTGATCTTTAGCAAGACTAAAGAGGAGCATTTGAGACACCTGACACTAGTGATGAGGAGACTACAACAGGAGAAGTTGTTGATAAATCTGAAGAAGTCCTCTTTTATGAAGAAAAAACTCATTTACTTGGGTTTTGTGATGTCTTCAAATGAACTAAACATGGATCTAGAGAAGGTGAAAGAAATCAAAGAATGGCCATCACCAAGAAGCATGTTTGCGGTAAGAAGATTCCATGGATTATAAAGTTTCTATAGGAAGTTCATCAGAGATTTCAGTGGAATTTGTGCACCAATGATGGATACACTGAAGAAGAAGAATAAGTCTTTTGAATGAACAAAGGAGGCCAAGGAGAGCTTCAATATACTGAAGGAGAAGATAACAAAATGACCAATTCTTGTCTTTCCAAATTTTGAAAAGACATTTTAGGTGAGATGCGATGCAAGTGGAGTTGCAATTAGAGGAGTTTTGAGCCAGGATAATAGACTGGTTTCCTATTTCAGTGAGAACCTGAATGAGACTAAGATAAAATACTCCACATATGATAAGGAATTTTATGCCATAATTCAATCCCTGAAGAAATGGAGACATTACCTTGTCCCACAGGAATTTGTCTTGTATAGTGATAACCAAGCTTTACAATTCATAACGAGACAGGAAAAATTGAATCAGAAGCATGCAAAGTAGATAGAGTTTATGCATAATTTATTTTTTTCATAAAACATATTGTTGGGAATGATAACAAAGTTGTTGATGCATTGAGCAAGAGATGTTTAATTCTGCAGGAATTTCAGGTGAAGACCTTGGGGTTTGAACACCTTAAGGAAATGTACAGTGAAGATCCAGATTTCAAGGAGGTATATGAAGCATGCACGAATCATGTGCTGAGAGATAGGAGCTAGTGGGCAGAGTATATGATTCAAGAGGGATTGTTGTTCAAGGGAAATCAATTATGCATTCCAAAATGTTCAATGAGGGACAACCTTTTGAAGGAGAATCATAATGGAGGATTGATCGGACATTTCGGCCATGATAAAACATTCACACAGTTGAGCAGTTCATACTATTGGCTAGGTATGAGGACATAAGTGATGAAATTTGTGAACATATGTAGAATCTGCCAACATGCAAAAGATAAATGATAGAACACTGGATTGTATCAACCATTGCCAATACCAGAGAGGCCTTGGGACGCAATAAGCATGGATTTTTTCTTAGGACTACCAAGAACACAAAGAGGATGTGATTCCATATTTGTGGTGGTGGATAGATTTTCAAGGATGGCACACTTTATCCCATGGCAGAAGACCAGTGATGCAAAACATGGTACAAATCTGTTTTTCAAGGAAGTTGTCAGACTTCACGGTCTTCCCAGAAGCATCGTCTCTGACAGAGACACAAAATTTGGTGGTCATATTTGGAGAACACTGTGGAAGAAGTTGGGGACGGAACTTTCCTTGAGCTCATCTTATCATCCTCAGACATATGGACAGATTGAGGCGGTAAACAAAATTTTGGGAAACTTGTTGAGGAGTCTGGTCACTGAGCATCATAATCAGTGGGATCAGATTCTACCACAAGATGAATTTGCATACAACGACTCGTTGAACAAAAGCACTGGAAAAATACCATTCCAGATATTGTATGGAATGCAACCTAGGGGAGTATCTGAGTTGAGAGACTTGGGACAGAGTAAGATTAGAAGCACTGGAGTAGAATATTTTGCTGTTGAAATGCAGAAGCTCCATAGCCTTATCAGAGGACAATTACAGAACTCTAGCCAAGAGTACAAGCGCATAGTTGATCAACATCCCTTAGAAATTCAATTTGAGGTGGGAGATTAGGTTCTGGCACATATTAGGAAATAAAGGTTCCCTAGGGGGATGCATCACAAGTAAAAAATGAAGAAGATAGGACCATGTAAGATCTTGAGTAAGTTTGATGAAAATGCCTATGAGATTGAGCTTCAAGATGATGTGGGAATTTCACCCATATTAAACGTTTCAGACTTGTATCCTTACAAGAAATATGACACAGAGGTATCAGAAGATCAAGATAATATTTAGTGGGAGAAACAAATGCCTATAGCAGAAAAACCACATATGGAGAATATCGTTGATCAGAGAATTAGCAAAAAGACCAGGAGGAAGAATCATTTTGAATATCTCGTCAAATGGAAGGGACGCCCAATAGGAGATGCAAGTTGGGAGAATGAAGGTAATATCCAGAAGCATGGAAAGTCGATGCAGGAGATCATGGACAGGAGTCCATGAATTTTAGTCCATGGGGAGCATGATGTAGGAGCATCTTCAGCGCTGTCAGCAAGCACACGTGGAAGGAAAGATCAATGCTCGGGAATCATTTCGGAATCTCAAATGTTGGGGGTTACTACGAATCCTTTGGGGAGATGATGAAGAACAAAATAAGATCAAACGCTTGGAGGTGAAATGATCATGAGCGATCATGGAGTTTCACTCCAAGTCTTAAATGTAACTAGCTTTAGGTAACCATTAGGTTTTCATTTTGAGAAGATGAGTAGTTGGGGGAACCCTAAGGACCCTCTGAGATAAACAAAGGTTTTGTATGCCCAATTAAGGTTGTTGCGAGTTAGTATGATTTTTTGAGTTATATTTACTATTTGAGAATAGTTGTACCCATTTTTAGTTTCTGAATCAATATAACATAGAAAATTGATCCAGCTGCATAAAGTTGTTACTGTTTTTTATTCTTTGTTATTGTGTTTTCATAAATCAATCAATTTCATTATGAATGGATGAAACTATGAATGCTTGTATGAGTTTCAATTGTTTCTCTTATGTTGAGTGAGTGCATGGTGTGCACACAGAATGCAAGGAGTGCATGATGGGATCGATTTCTATTCCGAAGCTCAGAAGAGATAGTATGACATATCCCTTTGCAAGGAGTACAAAGTGACTGCTACAAGGCGTGCACAGTCATCCACAAGAACCAATTCTTGCATAGGAATCCATTGCAAGGAGTGAAAAGATTTGGAATTTGACTAAGTGTCGAAGGGACTCCATAAGAGGAAAAGTCGTGAAACGCGAAATCCTAACTTGATCACAATCATTGATCAAAGGAGAAGATATGGACCGTTGATCTAGAACCATCGCGGTTTTGACTATCGAGACAACAAAGGTAGGGAGACCCCCAAAGTCACAAAAAGAGAAATCCTGACTTGATCATAGTTGTTGATCAAAGGAAGAATCTGGGTCGTTGATCTAGTTCCATCGCGATTTTGGATATCGAGAGAATGAAGGTAAGGAGACTCTCGAAGCCGCAAAACATGAAATCGTGACTTGATTGTAGCCATCGATTGATGAAAGTCGTGAGTCGTCGATCTGACGCTCACAAATATCGTGAAATTGAGGATCGGGAGAACAGAGATGAACCAACCACCAAAGTCGCAAAATCATGAAAAAACCGTAGCCATTGATTGAATAAAGCATAGGACCATCAGATTTGGTCTTGGGGAGAATTCAAAAATCGGGAGATCGGAACTCAAGAGAGTTGGGTGACTTGGAAATAGAACACCCGAGGACCTAAAGCACGAAGCAGCTCTTGTTAGGCATGTGGTCAGATCCTCTGGTCACGTTAGAGAAACTTGTGCCTGGTGCTTGTTTGCACGACGGAGTTCTGTGAGAAGGACCTATGGACATTTCTTGAAGATTCCAATGAGGAATCAAAGAGATTCTCCATCTCGGAGATTGAGCATATCCAGAGAGTGGGAGGTCAGCAGACCCTACTGAGGTTAGGGCATTGCATCAATTCATTACCCTAGGAGATATGGTTGTGTTTCTAACTAATATACAACCGCCCAATGATAACTCAAGTTGTGGTTGAGGGAGAGTATTTATAAGTGAACCAATATACATATGTAAGGTACTAGATGTTAATATGCAGAGCATAAACACAATTTTTATAACAATTATGAGCAAAAATAAAAAAATGTAGAGCACAATGACTCAATTGATTCTAGAAATGATAATTTTATTATATCGATAGTCAAGTTCACTTGCCTCTTACACCCTCCAGTAGAGCATAAATGAGTAAAAAATGATTATCATGAAAATAATTTTCGATGTCTTTTACTTCTATCTATACTATTTCTATCTTGTAGAAAACATTCTAGAGGAATTGAAACTTCTATTAAGTCTTCTTACATTATATGTGTTTACATAATTACATAGGCCTTCTTTACTAATGTCAGCCTTTATTACATAGAAAAAATATTATTCTATCTACTTGAGGGTTTAGGGAGGTTAGGTCCCTAACATTCCCTCCCTCTTGAAAAATGCCCATGTCCTCAAGGCTTGAGATGGGAAAATTGTTGTAGAAGGGTAGTTGGCTCCCATGTGGCATACTCAATTTTTTTATCCTTGCACTGAACTAAAATGTCCTTGATGGTGTAGTAACGGAGACCAGTGGTATAAGAGTTCTTTGGGATGCAACTAGATGGATCCTTCTGCATCGAATTCAGGGAGACTAGTTTGAGTTTGGGAGTTGGTTCCAATCACTTTCTTTAGGAAAGAAACATGAAAAATGGGATGGAGCTTAGAATGGGTGGGGAAAGCTAACTTGTACGACAACCCAATGGAATTGAAAATTCTATAAGGACCACAAAACTTGGGAGATTTTTTTTTATAGTGTTATTCTTTGAGGGAGGTTTTATTATTTCTTATAAGGTTGCAGAAGAAAAACATAGTCCCCTTCAACAAATTAGCCTTCTAAACTATCGTTATTTGCATGTTTCTTCATTCGATTCTAAGCCATCACCAAATTTTATTTGAGGGTATGAAGAATGGTATCTCTGAATGTAAGTGTGTTTTCAATGTCCTGGACCTTCGAGACACTATGAAGGTAGGAGAATATAGAAGGTGGAGACACAAGGAAGGTAGGAGAATACATAAAGTGGATTTTGACTATAGATTGCTTCAAAGGAATTCATGTGAGTGGAATCATGGTAAGATGTGTTGTACCACCATTCATCAAGTGGTAACCATTGATCCCATTGAGTTTTTCTATATTACTTGAAACAACTCAAATATGTTTCTAAGAACTTGTTGACAACTTTTGTTTGACTATAAAAAATGGGATGAATGGCCATGTTGAGATGCAATTGGGTTCTGCGGAGTTTGAACAATTCTTTCCAAAAGTTTCTAGTGAAAGTTGGATCACAGTCTCAAATAATAGAGTGAGGCATCCCATGGAGTTTGAAGATATTATCCATGAAAAATTGAGCCACTTAGCTATTTTGAATGGGTGTTGGAGGATACATAAATGAGCATATTTGGAAATACTATCGATGACAACCATAATAACCAATTTATTTCCATATTTGGGTAATCGGACAATGAATTTGATATACATATCCATCCACATAGCAGGAAGAATAGGGAGAGGTTGGAGCCATCCACATAGCAGGAAGAATAGCGAGAGGTTGGAGTGTGCATGAGGTTTTGAAATTTACACCCTTATTGCATTGAAAAGTATCACATTCATCCACAAAGGTGCGGATTTCTTGTTTCATTCCTTCCAAGAAAAAAAAATTTGACCCAGTAATATGTTTTGTGAAAACTTGAATGTCGAGTGGTTGGTGAAGCATAGATTTTAGAGAGAACAATGGATTTAAGTTGAGACTATTTTCTTAAATACAAATGAAATTTACAATGAAGCTCCTCAATGTGCCAAGCGTATTCCAAAGAGGCCTAAGGATATTGCTGCAATTGTTGGATCATGCCACAAAATTTGGGCTCTTTCAACCATTCCTTGCGAAATTCTTGTGACCAATTAGAGGGACCCTTCTTCACATTTCCTTGAAAGAGCATCAACAACCACATTTTATTTTCCCTTCTTGTAAATTCTCTCATAATCATAACCAAACATTTGGGTAACCCATTTCTATTACTCAGTGGATGAAATCATATGTTCAAAAAAATATTTGAGCCAACGATGATTTTTTTTAGCTCGAAAATGTTTCCCCAATAAGTAAGGTCACCAGAGATACAACGCATGCAGAATAACCAAAATTTTCTTTCCATAGGTGAATTTTCCCAAATGTCACTCGAAGAGTTGTTTTCAAGTGAAAGCAAAGGGTCCTCCATCATGCATGAGAATGACCCCAATTCCTTTCCCGGAAGTAATCGACAACACATGTATTCCAAAAAAGGATGACCAACTTCATTAACCACTCACACAATCATATCAAAGATCAACACACCAATATTTTTACATGGTACAACCCATATGGGGAAACATCCATGACCCTAGAAAAAATGACCACTTGGAACAATTTACTAATGCAAAATAAAATATGTAACATCCCCCAACCCAACTAAGGAGAATTAAGGTGCAAAATACTCTTAAAATTAAACTTTTTACAGCTAATTCAATTTCATGTAGCTTCCAACTATGATTTACATAAATATTTAACTGTTGTCTATTACCATAAATTAAGTGCATCTACAACATGGTAAAATAGACATGAAATGCAACTAATAAAATAACATATAAGCATGTGAATTCTTCTCAAATACACAGAGTTCATGTGTGACAACAATTTAACTCATAAATACAAGATAGAAAATAGATAAAAAAAATTATCTTTCAAATTCATTGTGAAATTGGCTTATTGGGACATACATTCCACCCAAACATACACCTATTGTTCCAAATATCAATAGTAATTCACCCCTAAGATGAGGCTAGTAATCCACAACATAGTGTGGTTTTTCATTGTCCACTCACAACTAAGAAATCCCACAACCCATTGATATTCTCCTACAACTATCCTCATGTTCCACCAACTCTCTTCGTCTTGACCTACCTGGACCAATGAATGTACCCCTTCACTAATATCAGTCCCTCAAGCATCCCATACATTTATTAGAGTTGTTATGTCACAAGTAACCGTGAATCTCTCAACTAGGAACTCAAGCGAGCTTGTTGCTAGGAAAAAGTACCGACAAACAATAGAAAACACTTGTTGTTATAATGCAACTCACACCGGGGTTAACTCATCATACCTGATAACTTGGCTCTTCAATATTCATCTCCAAAACACTCCAAAAACACTCCAACGTGCTCCGGAATTCTCCCTCCATGGATTTTCTAGCTCCAAGATCTCTTTCTCTCAAATTGTTTTTGATGCACCAAAAACAAATTGTGTAACAATTGTTGTATCTACCCATAAAAATTTCTTGTCCTTTGGCTTGCTTGTTTGATTCACAAAATTCCCCAAGATGATTGTACTCAACTGCTCATTCTCCCAATAACTATGGGATGTGACCTTTTATAGCCACCCTCTTACATGCATTCAATGGTTGCCTTTGGGAACACTCAATGAGAAAGTAGAGTTTAATACATAGTCATAATAAAATTCAGGAATGTGGGCGAATAATTAGACATGGGTAATTCCACTTTGGACCCGTATTGACCATTATCCTAGACTCTTCCCTCTCTTGTTTATTAATTCATCCCCTATCTCTTTCAATGTTCCCTTAGTAGTTGGAATCACAATTTATTATTAAAACATAAGAATACAATTCACATATTGCATCGCTTAGTCGTAGCGACATATTATATCTACATTAAGCATTAATTAAACTATAGATTATAGTGGGTATTTTACATTTCCCCTCCCCTACAATTGTGCTCCATACTCGATGCACACCATGTCCATATACATATATGCAATTTTACATAACAATACTTGGAAAATAAATTCTACACTTTCACAACTCCAACAACAATTCGAACCATAATCTCATGTTCCTCTGAACTCATCAACCTAAGGAATTCACCATTCATTTATCAGGGATAATACAAGGAATGTGCCATTCATTTATCATGATTAACTCTAGGAATGAGTCATATGTTTTATTAGGGTCCCCAACGCAGTTGGATAGAACTGTGAGATGTGGTTCTAGAACTGACTGCTCAAAATGGAGTCTTACATTATGTTTTATCAAAAATTGTCAACAATTTATGGGTATTCTTCCTGCATATTTTGTTCATGCTCCAATGTATCATCTTCAGTAGCATAGCAAGTCCATTGAACTTTTACTAGCCCTATGACCTTGTTCTTGATAGCTTTGACTTTTTGATCTAATATGTGTACTCTTTCCACCTTGAAATACCATTCGTGCTTCACCTAGATCACATTCCAATCAATTATGTTGTTAGGATCACAAATATATTTCTTTAATAATAACAAATTAAATACATTATGAACTCTCATGGATGCAGGAAATGATAAGATGTATGAAATTAGGCATATATTTTCTAATATTTGAAAAGGTCCACAATATCTTGTTGTTAACTTTGGCAACTTTGTAATATTAGTGAACTTCTATTTTCTTTCACTTTTAAGAACACATTCTCACCAAATTTCAAATATCTAAACACTCTATTATTGTGTTCATAACTTTTCTACCTATCCCACACAACTTTTAAATTATGCTTGATCGTTTCCATCTACTTTTCCATTTCCTTTAACAAATCTGGCCCAACAAATTCTCTTCATGTTGGATTATCCAAAATCACGGGCACGTTACACTTTCTTCCATACAATGCTTCAAATGAATTAATTTTCAATGAGGCTTGATACTCATTATTATAAGAAAATTCAACTAAATGAATACAATCTTCTCACCTTGATGTATGGCCCATCACATACATTCTAAGCATGTCCTCAATTTTTTTTTTAGTCCTTTGTATTTTCCCATCAGAATCTAGGTGATATGTTGTACTGAGAATTAGATTTGTCCCAAATCCTTTGAACAAACATTTCCAAAAATTCAAAGTAAAATTTGGATCTATGTCTGAAACTATTTCCTTAGGCACCCCATGTATCCTGACAATTTCTTCCATATAAATTTCTACAATATTTTTTCCTTGTGTTTCATCGTCACTGGAATGAAATGTGTTGTCTTAGTCAATTTATTTTCCACCACCATCATCGAATCATGTTTCTTCATTGTTCCAAGAATATTTGTAATAAAATCAACTGCCACAACTTTCTACTTCCATTCTGGAATGGGAAATGGTTGTAATAAACCTGCTAGATGCATATGCTCAGTCTTCATTTTCTAGAATTCTAGACATTTGACTATAAAATTATCCACTTCTTTCTTCATTCCCAACCAAAAAATGTTAGAATTAAAGAGATGTTCTCATTTTTCCATAGACAGTATAGCAATATTTTCACCCAACCATAGGCATAGACCTACCCCCGAGCACCTTTAACCTTGAGAGACATAATAATTTAGGAAGCATATCTTAAAACCAATAGCCAACCAAGGTATCCTTTCTCTCTCCAAGGATAGCATACCAAAGAGAAACTCCAAACCATAACCAAAACCCAAAATCCCAGTTGTAATAGTTGCAGCTGCATTCTCTCTCTAAACTTGTGCACCACTAGTATTTATGCAGTTGTGAGAGTCTGAATGACAAATGAGCTCTAGATCCCTCCTATTTATATTTCTCATTTTCACCTTTCTAGGCCAACTTCTTATTTTATAGTTTAACACTTATATATTAATTTTTTTATTGAGTTGACATGTCTTCTAGGGTTTCTACACTTATGTTTAGGGTTTCTCTTACTTCCCATAATATTCTAGTCTCGTCAAATGTTAAACATAGAGGTTACTACCTCCTACAACTACTATAATATCAACACTCCCTCCTAGCTAGGGATGTATTAAAGGAAATTTTCTTGAGAACAAACAAACCATTCAACCGGTAGCATCATCATATCCACACATGCTAACTCATGATCACATAGATCAACTCACGAACAACATCATCACTATCAGTATCATATGATAGAATGAACTTCATCATCTCTCAAAGCAATACTCCATATGAGTAGTCGATCATGATGATGAATATGTAACTCACTCCATAGAGTGCTACAAGAACCATTCTTCTAATCTAGACATATGTCCTAGAAGAATAACTATTCCAACATATGCTAAAATCCACGCCATGGGATACAAGGACTATTCTTCTAATCCGGACATACATCCTAGAAGAATGACTATCTTGGACCAATTTTCCTCCAACCACTACTGTCAACTCAGGGAAAATTGTTTGTCTTGTACTAATATCTCCATTCTGGTCACTACTGTGAACTCAAGGAGAGACCATTCTTCTAATCCAGAAATAAATCCTAGAAGAATAGTTTTCCAGGTACATCAATAATCTTTCAACCTGGACCATTCTCCACCTGGATTATGTATGTCCATAAACACAATGACTATCCATCTACATGGAAATTATCTCCAACACTATTGGTAGTCTCCATGGAAATTAGAAGAATTCCATTCAATAGAACACAATTTTGTCTATCCATAATAGTACACAACCACTCCTTGTAGCATAAGACTACTAACTAGTGACACATAGTCACTCTCAGTGGATCACATCTACCACAGTAGCATACAACTACTATACAGAGACATACAGTCTCCACAACAATCATATCATTTGATATCAACCTGCATAAAAAATATCATGATACAAAATGATTCATCTGGGCCATTCCTCCACTCACATCTGTGAGATCTGGAAGAGTATTTTCCCTCGGAAAGTAAAAACATCAACCATGGGATATCCAGACTATTCTTCGCAAGAATAGATGAATAATTTCCATGATTTGTGAGCCTAGATCATTCACCTAACTGGGCCATTCCTTCGACACTAATCGTAGTACAACCTGGAGAGAATGAGTCTCCCCTAGGGAATGCATGTCCTTGATTGTTGGACCTGGACCATTCACCTAAATGGGTTATTCTTCAAACACTAATTACAATGAAACCTCAAGAGAATGAGTCTTCCATAGGGAATGATTGTCCATACCATTTCCTAATGGAAATGATTATCATGCACCAACCTCCTATAATGGACCATTCTTTGAAACTGCTCATAACTGTGAATTTCGAAAGAATGACTTCCCAGAGAGGAGAACCATTCTTATTGACCACCACTCATAGTGACTCCCAAGAAGAATGATTGTTGTAGACCATTACCCACACTAGACAAAAGGGGAATCGTTTTCTATGGTACATCAACAATCTATCAAACCATTTTTATTACAAAAATGACTGTCCAATCTAAACCATTTTCCGAACTAGAAAATGAATATCTGACAGAGACCTCAAACCACTTTCCGGACTGGAAAGGAACTTCCCAAACTAGACCATTTTTCAAACTCAAAAATGATTGTCCATAAATAAATAACATATGAGTGCTCCCTCCCAACCTAGGAGTAATCTATTCCTTTTCTAATCAGGAAGTCATCTCCATGAGTACCAACTTGTCCATTAAGTACACAACATTTTCATCTTGGACAGAGGATTTACCAAAATATCTTCTATTTTCTCATCTATGGGGATATACTCGAGAAGCACTTCTCCTCTCTGGACTTTATCACTGAGAAAACAATTCTTCATCTCAATGTTATTCTACCTATCATGGAACACTTGGTTCTTTGAAAGCTTCACAGAACTCTAATCATCACAATATATCATGGTTGAATCCAACATCTGATCAAACAGTCCAAAAACCAGCTTAAGGAGCCACAATGCTTTCATACAAGCATCACAAGCTGCAATATACTCTAATTCTACAATGTTGAGTGCAACAAACTTTTGTTTCCTACTATCCCATGATACTGTGGAAAATATCAAACTAAAACATATCCAAGTAGCACTTCTTCTATCATCTGCACTCCCTGTCCAATCTGAATCGATAAATCCACGTAGTTGTATATCATAACTCAAACGTCCCACAAAGAAAATATCCAGTTGAGTATTCTCCAAATACAATAACATTCCAATCAATTGTCGATATAGAGATGGGTCTACTGGATTAGAGTCTCTCAATTTCTTCAAATATGTCCTCAGGGGACTTTTCCATGGATTTGAAATCCATCATCCCAAAATTTTGAAGAACCATTTCAATATACTTCCTTTGTCATAGAAAGTTTTCACCATTCTTTTGTTGTACATGAGAGGCTCTACACCAAGTTTTCTTGAATCCACACAAGGTATTCTTTCATCTGCATACAAGGGTCTCTTTCTGGTATACCTCAAAACCTTGAGGTTCCTCTACATACACTTAATCTTCAATTAATTTGTTTGAGAAGAAGAGTATTTACATTCATCTGATGTAAACTACAACCCATGGAAACTGAAGGAGATATAATGGCTCAGATAGAGGTATGTCTAGTTATTGGAACCCTCTAGTCGTGACTCTTTCCTTGTATCTATCAATGCTTAAGTATTTTTCACAATTTCTCACATACATTGTTCTTCATCATACCTTCCTTCCATTCCTTCTGCTTGACTTCTTCTAGTGGGTTCAAACTGATTCAATTGGTTGTTCTGGCGTTTCCTTCTTTCTTGGAATCTTCATGGTTTTCCTCATGTTTCTCTTCAATGTTGGATTCCATGGAATCATCTATAGATTACATGTCCTTCTTTATTGAAGCCTCCAACTTTTTCCTTCCGCCATAGGAACATATATGTAGATGGACAATGAAGGATATTCGAGGATTGTTTTCAAAGAAGACTTCTTCTAGAGTCAAACTGAACACGTGTTGCTTATCATGGTTTCTACTTATAATAAAGAACATGGACATATACTTCATGCTATTGATGGGTTTTTCAATGGATAACATTGTTGGAGATTATCTCCCTCCTAATCCCTACTTCATGCCTGAATGAGAAATATGCATGCTCTTCTTTTAGAAATTTGTGATCATCTCCCTCCACCTGAGAGATTCCATGTTTTCGTGTCTTGCATCTCTCTTTGTTTTATGCAAAGTCTCACAAGCCGTTTCTGATTTATTTTTTATTCTTGACTTCCTTCGAGTCTGACTCCTCTGAGTCTCTTTAAGTTTGTTTCTATCTATTCATATTGTTTCCCATCTGCCAGTTATGTCATCCTTCTAAAACTTCTTCTATGAAAGCTTCCATAAGGATTGTTCATCAAACATATTTCACAAGGGTACCTTCCTGGAACAAGAACAACAAGAGAAAACAAGAAATGTCTATCTAGAGGAGATGTTAGTCCATCTTGTGAACACGTATAATAGGCATCTATATAAATAATATTCATATGCATTCAAGTATTCATTACACCATAAAACCTTTCAAATATTGCTTTCTCAATTTTTAATGTAGCAACTATCACCCTTGATATATACAAATTTGAAGCTTAACAATTTAATCAAACCTCAAACCTGAAGCCTCAGTTGCTATGGAGGGTGTGCTTGTTCTTCTGAATGCACTGAATCCAAGATTACAACTTGGACAATGTCTCTAGTACTTTCCCTATAAACACACTCATGTTTTTCTAGATGATATAACCTAGATAACATACAAAAGTGCATACCGTTGAAATCTTGTAGCATCATCCAACTTGTCTTCCAATATGAAACTAGATACCACCTTGATAAGAAGACATTAGAAACTGAATTGGAAGATTCAATGATTAGAATAAGATAGAAACTCTAAAATTTCAACTTTGACCAAAAAATCATTTTGACCATAAGTCAACCTTTGACTTTGACTTTGACGAGTCAACCTTTGACTTTGATCACTCAACTTTTGACTTTGACCAGTCAAAGTTTGACTTTAACTTTGACCAAAAATTCAAACCTAATGTTTTTTCTAGCTAAGCTACCAAGAGGTGCACTAGGCTAGGGCGCACTAGGATGTCAAGGAATTAGGTCAAAATTTTCATCATAAGTGCCCGAACATAAGGGTTAGGGTTTGTTGCAGTTTCATAATCAGAAAACCTAGTTGCACTTATAAATAGTGCCATAATGAGCTTAACAAATAAATTCCCAATCGATCTTCCTATGGTTAGACTGTATAAATATAGTGTGGGCCCATAACCTGTTAAAATTAAAGATATGTGCTCATTTTTCCATAGACAATAAAGCAATATTTTCACCCAACCATAGGCATGTAGCCACCTTTAAGAACCTTTAACCTTGATAGATAGAATAATTCTGGAAGTAGATATTAAAACCAACAGCCAACCAAGGTAGTGTATCTCTCTCCAAGGATACCATACCAAACAGAAAGTCCAAACAACAACCAAAGACCAAAATCCCAGTTGCAGTAGTTGCATTTGCACTCCCTCTCCAAACTTGCACACCACTAGTATTTATGCAGTTGTGAGAGTGTGAATGACAAATGAGCTCTAGCGCTCTCTTATTTATTGTCGTGTTTGTCACCTATCTAGAACGACTTCTTATTTTATAGGTTAACACTTAGATACTAATTATTTTATTGAGACAACATGTCTTCTAGGGTTTTTACACATATGTTTAGGGTAGCTCTTGCTTTCCAGAATATTCTAGTCTCGTCAAATGTTACACATAGAGGTTAATACCTCCCACAACTACCATCATATCAATAAAAATATTGGATTACTACAACTATAATTGTTTATGATATCATGAATGTATAACATATGGCACATTGTTCATTTCCTTTAGCAATTAATTTTTTAGCTCATTGGAATTTAATACATATACTTTTCCTTTGTACATGAGAATTCCATCTTCTTTCATCTCATAATAATTAAATTTCTACTCAAAATTTCCTTGTTTTAATCTTTATTTTCTTCTCTAATAGTATTGATTTGAATTTGTTGTTGCAATGATTTGATATTTAATATCAATCATGTACATGTTTATGGATGCAATATGCACTTCTTGAGCTCTTCTACTGAGTGCATCATCCACTTGATTTATGTTTCCTTTTATATTATTAATTTCAAAGTCATATTCACTTAGAAATTCCATCCATCTAGTTGGTCCGGTATTTAATGTTGGCTATCCAAACAAATGATTTAGAACACAATGGTTTGTCCGGAGCTCATTTTTTTTCCCCACAAGGTAATGTCTCCACATTTTTAATTCGTGTATAATTGTTTCTAACTCCATGTAATGGGTAGCATAATTCCTCTCATGGTATTTTAATTTTCTCCATTCATAGCATACCACATGATCCTTTTGAATGATAACTCTACCAATCCCTTCCATGCATGGATTCATGCACACTACAAAGTCTTCATTTGTATATGAAATCTTCAACATTAATGCACTTGCCAATATGTATTTCATATATTGAAATCTCTCTTCACATTTGTAACTTAATGCAAACCCCCCCTTAGGGCTCATGCAACCTCTTGGTCTAGGACCAAAATACACAAGAGGCAAAGTGGCTCTTCAGTCCTCACAGAACCCTTAAAATTATTACCACAATACTTTTCTTCTCCTACTACACGAAAATTCATGTTTGTGAGGGTCTTCTTACTCTAGCGAAATCGTGTACGTTACCTTGAGCCTAAAAACCTGTGCTTAAATTTTGGAAAGCGGTAACTGCAGTGCTCCAAAACTTCGTGGATTTAGAATATTTACCAACAACACACACCAATTCTCCCGAATAGCCGAACTGGAAAACTCGCGAAGAGTTCAGGGATCAACGGTCCACACTCTTTGTCAGATCTATGGCTAAAAGGAACTCTAGGGCTTCGAACTTTGGGACTTTCTACAATTCCAACAAACAATACCTCTGAACTAGCGAAGGGTTGAAATCCCCAGATATGATGGTCCTCGTTCACTCATCAACAAATGGTCACGATTGAATTCGGGCTTAGGGGCTTTTCACACCAAAACAACTTTCTCCCACAACCTTCCAGATAGTCGAATTTCGAATACTCGTAAATCGACGGACACGTGTACCCAATAATTGACAATCACGATTTACTCCATAATTCAGGACTTCAAGGAATTGTCCACTACATGCAACAACAACCAATTTCTCTTGGAGTGTTTAATCGTCGAACCACTTGAAGATCCAACGACTTGCACTCACCCTCTTGATCTACGGTGCATATTCACTACGGGACTTTGGAGCTTCATGGATCTTTCCTCACTTACAACAATAACTTAAAAAATTTCAGAGAAATGAAGTTTGAAGGAATTGGGATCTTAACAACAATGTTCCTTCTCTTTCATCCAATGGTTGTGAGGGATTTTGATATCTCTGGAATAGATATCGTCCACTCACCTAAAAAAAAATTGATTTTTCCTGTTGAGGACTTATTCTCACTATCGCTCTTCATATTTGTCACTTGAATGACTAGAACTTTCGAGCACACCTTGTGCTTCCCTCCTGATATTGGGACTTGGAAAAGTCACATGCGTACTCCTTGCGCTATCTCTCCTTTGAGATTTATCAACACTTAACAAAGTGTCGACTCTGTGCACTCTTTTCACTAGTCTCCCCTCTGAGATTTTATACTCCTATGAGTATAGGTGCACTCCTCACACTTTCTCTACATAATATTATGCTATCTTTCATGAGCTATTTGAACCTATAGATGGTTTGGAATCTGCACTCATTGTGTGGCCATTGTGCACTCCTTCCATCAATATTTAAAAAGACAAACAATTGAAACTTATATTAACACTAAGGATTCATTAAACCAACCATTTATATGCACACATACACAAACACAGAGATGAATAACATAAAATTTACCTAATTACTAAAAGATAAGCAATCTATGAAATTGAAAGCAATTATCCTCTTCTATATTCCTTCAGCAAATATTTACAAGGATTTCAACTACCTTCAATTGCTTTCATATTCTTTTCCAAGCTAACAACAACAACAATGACCTCTCTTTAGGCATAGATTGCATTTATTTATACATGAAGGGGCTTCTCGAGCCTTCCCTCCAGACTATTCTAGTGATTTCATACCACAATTAAAGAATCCTACCACTAGGCTTATTAGAATATAGATATGATTGGGCACTCAAAATATGTACAATCCTATAGGAATTAAAGGAAATTACAACCTCCTAGAGCACATACAATGGCTCTAGCTTCAAGATCTCATGGGATATTTAAAATGATGCACCCTTCTTAGTATCCAAACCAGTTAAGTGTGTTGCACTGGATGTTTAGTTGTTCTCCACCTTTCCTCATTAAATGATGATGATGATGCTCTTGCATTACAATTCCATTCAAAGTTCACTCCCTTATTTTGCAAAGAAGTGATTGGACTTGCAATCTTTGAGAATCCTTTTATTAATCTTTGTTAATAAATGGTGAGACCCATAAATGATTTTACCTATGTCACATTGTTTGGCACTGGTCATCCTCTAATGGACTTTATCTTCTTAGGATCAACTTATATCCCTTCTACCGAAATTATATAACCCAACTAGTGAATCCTCTTTTGATAAAATATGTACTTACTTAACATACAATTTATGCTCTCTTAAAACTTGCAAAAACATTATTAATGTTTCTCATGTTCCTCTTCTGACTTAGTGTAGATGTGTATATCATCTAGGAACACAATTACAAACTTGTCCAAGTACTCCCTGAACACTCCATTGATCAGGAACATAAAAATTGTTGGTGCATTAGATAGTCCAAATGACACTGTCATGAATTCATAATGACCATATCTTTTTTTGAATTTTTAATTGATAATATATTCTTCCTTTATCCTCACTTGATGATAATTCGATCTCAAGTCAATCTTGTAAAATATTTTTTCACCTTTTAGCTCATCAAAAAAATCATTAATGCTTGGAAAATGATATTTATTCTTTATGGTGACCTTTTTAAGATTCTTGAAATCAATACAAAGCCTCAAGTTTACATCTTTATTCTTTACAAAAAGAACTGGGTCTCCCCAAGGTGACACACTTGGAAGTATATAGCCCTTCTTTAACAATTCTTCAAGCTGCATCTGCAACTATTTTAATTATGGTGTGCCCAATCTCTATGATGTCTTGGAAACTGGGGATACTCCTAACACTAAATTAATAGACAAATCAATGTTTCTCTTTGGTGGAAATCCTGAGATATCCCTAAAACCATATTCAAAATCCCTCAAGACTAGAAATTCTTCATTGATTTTCACTTTATCTTTGGTTGTCTCTTCCATATGGGCTAAAACAATATCGCATCTATTCCTAAAACTTTTCTTCAACTGCATAGCTGAAATCTCTCTAACAACTACAACTCTTGGAATGCCTTGAATCTTGGCTTGCTTCCCTTCTTCATCAAGAGATTTGATTTTCTTGTTCTCACAGTCTAGGACAAAATGGTATTTTTCCAGCCAATCCATACCAATTAGAAAATCATATGAGACGAAAGTTATAATGTTTACATATACCTTTGGACTTAGTCCATTTATGTCCATTGGACAATCCTTAACTAGCTCATTGGTTTTCCTCTTAGCCCTTGTGGCTAAATGAACTAACCGCGATTTCTTATGCTTACTCCTTTGTAAGTGAAATATTTCAAGAATTCTAGCATTTATGTAACTATGGCTAGCTGCATAATTAATTAAAATTGTTAAGGTACGATTATCAACCTTACCTTCTACTTCAATAATGGGGGGTTGATATTCTTCTTCCCTGTTATCCAAAGTTGCATAAATCCTTGGCATGTTTCCTCTCATGTCTTCTGATGTTTCAACCTCCTTACTTTTTTGGAAAGTACTCATTCTTTATCCTTTGTGAGGGTAGTCCTGATATAATTTATTTCCCTCACATCCCCAACATTGCACTGGATACTACCTTGGAATTTTCCCAAATGAATCTACAGTTGCGCCCATTTTGGGATGACTGACCTTACTTATTTTCTTGGGAATTATTCTTGAAAAAAGGTGTCCTAGAAAATTTCTTCCTCTAATCCTTTTTCCCTTTCTTTTTGTCATTCCAAGCTTTCTGGAAAATCAGTTTTCCTCTTCTTTGGTCATAAAGATGCTTGTCTCTCCTTATCTCCTCCTCCAACGTTTTGGGTTTATTATATTGTATCTTATCACTATAGAAAGAAGGTAATCGACTTATACATCTTTGTATGTTGACCTTCTCATCATTTTTGAAGTATACATACTTCAGTAATTCAAATAACATCTTCTCATATTCGTCTATTGACATGGTTTCCAACTTTAGTTAAAAGAAATATTTTATATTTCTTTCATAATAATTCTCACAAAAATATTTCTCCTGGAAACATCCTTTGAACTTCCTCCATGAGATCCTCTTCTCACCAAGGTGATTGGATTCCTTAAGCTGATACCACCACATGGTTTCCTTTCCTTTCAAGTGGTAGGTTTAAATTATATCTTCTACCCTTGAGGGGTAATCAAGAAGATGGAAATATTTCTTCATTTCCAATATTTAGGCCACACCTTCTCCTTTTCTATGCTCACCATTGAAATTTTATGGCTTAATTTTACAGATATCACCTTGTAAGATATCTTCCTTAGGCCTTCTCCTTTTGTTCCAGATAGGATACATACTTGGGATGATCCATAGCCCTAAACATGCACAATTTATTCTAGTGAATTCCTTGGAGAATAATGGTGCATTCACATTCTTCATGACTTCTTTTCATTCCCATGATCATCCCTTTTACTATGGGATCTAGATGCAGTCACTTTTCTAACTCTAGATGTTTTCTTGGTCCCAGAGTATTTGTTAACTTACGTAACATATTCAAAGTTTAAATTATCTCTTCTTGATCCTTCATAATCCTTTCATTAGAATCTCTATAGCTCTGCACTTTTCTATGTAGGATTCTCATAGTTACAGAATCATGTTTGTTTCTTATCCCATTAGACTCTCTCTTGGAATTACCTATGCTAACATGAATACCTTTGATATCCTCCTGATTTCTATAATATACATGAGAATATTTCATGACTTCAGTCCTCATATAAGAACCAAATTTTCTTTCCTATACCTCTAATTCTGCAAGAAATGTGTATGTAATAATTATTGTTAGAACATGCATATCATAAAACATTTCATCAATTAGAATATCAGTTACTCTTTATCAAAATTTATGAAGGAAAAAATTCACCAAATCAAAATATTATTCCTTATATTCATTCCTCTCTAAAATATATTTCCAATGGATGTACCCATGCCTCAATCTGAGTGTTGAGCAAAAAGTTACAACATTTACATGCTACAATTTGCACTTGTTTACTGTTACATAAATATGTTTATTAATTTATGGAAAAATTTATTTTCCAAATAAAAATTATGGGTTTATATGTCTATTCCCCTCCTCAATATTTTTCTAGTGACTATTCATTTTCTCAATTTCGAGCTCCGAGATGAAAGTTATAGTTTGAAGAAATTTTTATTGTTTTACTCAATTTACCCTTGTATGCTACAGGTGTCTTATTTTTATTTCTCCACATTTTTACATACCCATATCCTAAATATAGTTCCATGGTTTTCTTCTATGCATCATATTATTTCCAGATATCTCTCCTATTCCCTAAATGGACTTATGATCAAGGATTTATTCCCTTTAGAAGTAATCTCACACTAAAATATTTCCCTTACTGTTTTGGCTGTAACTTTCTCATACGATCTCTATTTTGAAAATAGATTAGCTTGTTGGAAATATCTCCCCAAGATATTTTATTTAATCTAAAAGGATTTTATGTGGTTCCTATGACACTTACAGTCTCAAAAATTAGAACTTCTCAAAACATTGTTTATCCCCTCAAAATTTCCCTGCAAGTTAACGACCTTCAAAAATATGACAAATTCAACAATTTCATATAAAATAGACTATTTTAATATTCTAACAACCATTTAAATATAATTTGTTGATATCAAATTAGGTTTAATCTCAATCCTTGATTTGAGCTCCATCGACGCTCAACAATCAACACTTTCCTTTAGATGTGTGCAACATTTTACCCAAATTGTTGACTTCACTATCGACCATTGGTCCATGCCCTTGAGAACCGATTCAATACACAATGCTAAACCGACTGACCTAACCATCGATCGTTGGTATTCAACAATTTTCAATGGCGAATGAAACTCCTCACCAATTTGTCTTATGCCTAACCATCGACCCATCGATCATCGGCCATTTCTCTTGGAAACCACTTCAAACACCTTGTTAAATCAATCGACCTGACCCTTGGTCATCGAACATGTTATCACATGCTAATTTGCATTAGTTTTTCAAAGCATCTTGTCCTTGTGCTATCTTCCCACTCATATTTTAAAACATTTCAACCAGCTCCTTCAAGCTCCCATCAGCTAAATCCTTCACTCGACTGATGATCCAAAATAGTCATGTCCTCCATGAGTAAAAAATTGGAAAATATCCCAAACTTATATCTATCCTTAATGCTTATATAAATCTCTCGATTCCATCACTTCCTTCATTTTTACCCTTATTATCATATTCTTGTTGAAAATTAAAAATATTCCTTTTATTAAGCTTAATCACCCCTATCGTATCCACAAAATCATGTGATAAGCCTCATATGCCCGAAGTCCTTACAAAATGGAAAAAATGGTTTGTTATTATTAATATAAATATTTTTATAGTAAAATATTTATATTAATATTTAACCCAATATTTAATTCACGACCTCACGTCAAATCATAGGCACGAATCATGAGCATTGTTTGATGAAAATGTTTATGGCTACTCTAGAGGGGAAATCAAGATTATGGTATGAAGGTTTAAAACCAGGTAGCTTATACTCTCTTAAGGATTTCCACATAACATTCTTTAAGCCTTATGGACAATCTAACCCTCCATTCTTGGTCTTTGAAGATTGTTGTGAATTTTTTGAACATTTCATTAAGTACCTTGAAAATGTTTTTGGTAATGAAGAGTGTATGAATGATGAAATCATAGAATCCCTTTATGAATATTCATCCCAACAACAAATAGTAGCCCCTCCTTTGGCTGAATATGAAGTTGATCAAGAAATTGTTGTTAAAATTCATTTCCCTTCTCCTGAACTTGATGAAGATATTCAACAAGACAAAGTGTTTCAAAGTTGTCTTTCTTCCCTTGTGATTGATGCAGTTGTTCAAATTATAAGTGGCCTAGACATGGATGAGGATTCTAAAAATCCATCTATGGAAACTTCAAGAAATGAACAAACAAATGACATAGAGTTTCAGGAAAGCAACAAAACAATGTATACCACTTTTCAATCAGAAATACAAAAAGATAATGAAGAGGCAATTGTTTTATTTGATTCCTTTGAAAATGATGGTTTTGAAAATGCCTCCATAGGAAATATAGACTATGAAATAGTTTATGTTGTTAACTTTTTACATTTGCAAGAAGATTATGAGAGGGAACTTATTTCCATTCATTCATTTGAAAGTCAAAATGGTAGTCCTCAAGCAAATTTCCAGAAGGTTAATAAAACCAAATCATAATTGTTTGATGAACACGAGGATCGCCTTGATGCACATAATATGGTTGTCATATTTGAATATGTTCAAGAATGTATGAATTCTTTTGTTGATATGGATGGAAGAGTAGACAAACCATTGCATTTGAAAATGTTCTCATAACTGAAAAAATAGAGCAAGAACAACAAACACTTATGAAAGAGGCTTGTATTTATGTTTTTGTTCATCAAGAAGAAATGATTTTTCATGGTTTTAAAGATCCTATGGCCATCCTATTATAGTCATCAGTGAAGGAGGAATTTGTTTCATTCATAATCTTAGATTTTGGATTTAATTTTTGTTTTCAACTGCCATCTTTTACATTTGTCTGCCTGCTTAAGAAAAATGTGAGCAAAGCACAATCGGGAAGCCAATTGCTTGATTGGTTGCATTGGAACTTTAGCATCACTTGATTGAGTATTCATTTAAAAAATTTTAGAGTAGATAGGAGTGTGCAAATGAGCTTGTTTGTCAAGAAGTTTTCAGTTTGGGTTTTTAGCATTATGTACATTCAGATTGTAGTGGTGTATTTAGTGTTGAATTTTTAGTTGAGAGCAGTGTACAGACTTTGGTTTTCAGTGCATACTGGTGACTGGTAAGAGCAGGGTACACACATGTTTTGGGATCATTCCAATGGATCAGGCACTGTGTCTACGAGTTATTTTCTACCACCCTGGGAGGATATAATCCCCATTGGAGCCAGTGCTATCACATGCTAATTTGCATTAGTTTTTCCAAAGCATCTTGTCCTTGTGCTATCTTTCCACTCAAATTTTAAATTTTTTTCACCATATCCATCAAGCTCCCATCACGTAAATCCTTCACTCAACTGATCATCCAAAACTGTCATGTCCTCCATGAGTTAAAAATTGAAAAATATCCCAAACCTATATCTAGCCCTAATTCTTATCTAAATCTCTTGGTTCCATCACTTCATTCTCTTTTACCCTTATTATCATATTCTCGTTGAAAATTAAAAATATTCCTTTTATTAAGCTTAAGCACCCTTATCTTATACACAAATTCATGTGATAAGCCTCTGACGTAGACCCCCAACCCTCTGTCCAAGATCCACACAGGATCATTCTAAATTCTCCTCGAACCAAAGAGACTCCTTTGGTTCCCTATTGGAAACTGCAACGAATCCGATCCACATGTCCTTCGTGAAAACCCTCCCTGCGCGATTTAGCACCAGGCGCGAGCCTTACATCTCCCTGTGACCACAACCGAGCTTACGCAAGTGCCTTCGCAACTCGTCACTTAGTGAATCGAAGACCCTCGACTCCAAACCTCCGATACCCAATATGCGATATGGGTATGGATCCTTCCTCACTAGAGCCTCTATAAGAGACCACTAGCTAGGGCCTAACTCTAGCACCCCTCGCAACTCGAAACATCGTGAGTTGGAGTGTTGAGCCCTCGTGCTCCTCCTTTGCGAATTCCCAAGGAACGATAAGTCAACGATGTGTTTACCCCTTGCACCTTCTCCCAGATCCAATGACTATCGGTCCTTGGTGCTAGATCTGATGGTCAAATCTATCCTCCTTGCGCTCTCTCCTTCTGTGTGCGTCTGGACATAGATTCAACGGTCCATATCTGCTCCTCTCAGTACCGATCCAATGACTACTGTTTCTCCTTCCTGAGTACATGCTCTCTCCAAGACTTGGAAGATTTCGAATGCTTCAAAGGATGAAACCTTTTTTATTTATCCCGCGAGGCCACGACCTTTAGTCTCACCTATGTTACTGAAAAATATGCCCTCCTGAGATTTTTTTTTCACTCTGGAACCCCAAAAAGGTTTCTCTACCTTTGCACTCCTTACAGGCTCCCTGCACACAACTGTGGTATCCGTCCTGAGCTTTTCCTTCTTGGACCTCTAAGTGTCTTTGTTCCATTCTCTCCTTTCAAAGGGGAATTTTGATGCCCTCTGGAAACCTCCTGCTTAAACACGCTTTGATGAGCCTGCAGGGTGTTCAGTAACCCCGTGAGTGTCTTCCTTATGACGCTTCTCTTATTTCAAAACTTGAAAGAGAGTTCTTCTCAGTGCACTCCTTGCACTCACTCGATTCCCTTCTGGTAGTGCTTCTACAAAATATTCAGTGACTTGAAATAGAGTTCCTTCTGTGCACCCTGTCCATCCACTCAATGCCCTCTTGGATGAGTCTCACAGAATTCTCAGAAATTCTGTCTATCCTATGCCCTCCTATGCATAGTTCTTCCTTCAAGGTATTTAGCAACCTTGAGGCCTCCTCCTTGAGTCAATGACTTCCTCTGGTGCACCCTCCTGGCACGTCTTTATCTAAAATTCTGTAGAATTTAGAAGTGCACTCATGCACTCATTTTTCAGAGGCCGCAGTACTCTATCATGCCCTCTTGCACGAAACCTCCAAGAACCCAAACCTGAAATAAAAGAACTTTGAATAGATAATGAAATCTACCTATCCCTGCAAATGCACATCTAACATTAATCTACAACATGTCATAAACACATAAAGACATTCATCAACATACACAGAATAACATGTAGGAAAAACTGCTCTGATTGTATTAATCAAGAATGCCTGATTACAATGTGTTCAAGCTCAAACTACAACAGAGTCACAGCTTCCTCTCTTATATAACCTATTCTTTGTTCTACTCTTCCTCTCTATGGACTCGTCCTCTCTATCGACTCATCCTACAGATACAAAGGATCTTCTTTTTACAAAAGGGGGCTCCTTGAGCTCTACCCTCCATCTCACCAACTCTCATTAATTACAATGAATTACATTGAATGGCTATATAGTTCGAATCGGATATAGATCTCAGCCCTACAACCATTAAATATGGTTTCTAATCATATCTTGTGCACATGCATGGCTTTGGCTCTTCGTCCTTACAAACATTTAATACAATTTTTCAAAATTTGAAAAATGAGAGGGTTGTGCCTCTCTCCTTCCATTGAATGTGTGCTTGATGTGTTAGCTAGCTGGCGCATAACTGTCTTGGAGAAATGCTCCTGCATCATACTCCTCAGCTGCAAAAATCATGAGCTCCTTCTCATGAGCTTCCCAACACCGCTGTTGAAATCCACCTAGATACCAAACAGTTCTCTGGAGCTGTCCATTTGCTCCACTGCTTCACTGCTGCTATTGTATTTGTTTCCCTGCTGCTATGGCAGGTCCCTTGCTATTCATCTTCCTTTTGCTAACCACTTCTACTAATCTAATCATCATCCTTCTGACCTCCTCAATTATCTCATCCAGCCGCTCCCATGGTTGGCTCTCCTTTTGCAGCTTACTCCATTGGACTTCTTCCCTACAAATGGGTAAATCAACTAGATCTCCCATGCCATCTTCTTCCTCTCTTGTGGCATTGAGTTGCCACTCTGTTGAAGACTCTAATTCTGCATTACTTTTACCTTTTGACAGATTTGCTTCTGCTATTTCTCCTGCTGGTGCATCTCCAGCTTCCTCCAACTGCTCCTCAAATTGTAATTTTCCTTCATCTGTTGTTGCATGCCTCGGCATTGCAGTTATCATCTATTCAACTCCCTAGATGAAATTTCTGAGCGATTCCTCAGAATGCTCATATGCTAACATCTAGATGACTGTCTTCTCTCGACAATCATCTACTGGTTATGGATTGTTCAACCAATCCTCCATCATTTCTAACTCCTTCTCCCATGGAGTGAGCATCTCAACTGTGTGCTCCTCTTCTTTTCCTTAGGCATCTTCTGACATCTGCTCCATCTCTTTGACAGTCTCTGATGGTTGTCATTCCTTTCTTGTACCTGCATCATAGACACAGTTAATTTTAAAATCATCTGGCCCCATGGCCTCCTTCTCAGATTCTTGTTGCACTATACCCTCATGTGCAATTCTTGTATTATCCTCTACTGGACTATTTGGCAGGAATACATGAATTCCCCCAATCATCAGAATGATTTTCTAATATTTCTACTCTGTCAACTCCTCTCGTTGATTTGAACTCACCTCTGAATTCATGATACTTTCAGACAGTTTCAACTTCTCTCCCTTTCCCTCCTGGCAATATGGGATTTCCCCTCTACCCTCCTGGCAGTCTTTGAGATCCTCCAGTGATCTCATCTCATTTCCCACCTGGCAATTTGAACTTTCAGCACTGCCCTCCTGGCAGTATACGAGACCTTCACTTGATCTCTTTCTATTTCCCACCTAGCAATTTGAAAGTCCATCTTTGCCCACTTGGCAGTCTATGAGATCTCTGCCCGATCTCTCCTCTTCATCATCACTAATATTTCTCCCAGCTTTTGGTTCACATGAATGAACCATCTATTCTATGGCCCTGAGGCTTTTCACATACCTCATCCATTCCTTCAATAGCCTTCGCTATCTTCAGGACAACAATTTCTTGACTGGCCACTTTGCTTTTCTTTTCATGGGCCATTTATATACCCAATGCGGCTTTGCGTCCTGCTGCATCTGCAGTGCAAGCTCTTACATTCTTTCCCTTATCTTAGCAAGTTCTTTATCCATCTCATCTTTTCTCTGTTGTTGGTGGTTCTTCTTTCCACCGCGTCCATGGCCTTTAGTAGCCATCTTCTTGTTCCTGTCTTCCCTCCTGGAAAACTTGTTGTTGTCACTCTACAACTGTGAGTGCTTCCAGCCTTTCCTACAGTCCTCCTGACTGTCTATTGACTGTTTCACACCTTGCAAAAATCATCACAGAGCTTCAAAACTCTGTCTTCCTTTTCCTCTAGCTCCCTCTGCCTGCAATATACAGACAAAACCAAGCTCTGATACCACAACTGACGCAGACCCCTGACCCTCTATCCGAGATCCGCACAGGATAGTTCTAAATTCTCCTCGAGCCGAAGTGGCTCCTTTGGTTCCCTACTGGAATCTTCAATAAATCCGATCCATAGGTCCTTCATGAAAACCCGCCCTGGGCGATTTAACACCATGGGCGAGCCTTACCTCTCCGTGTGAACACAACCGGGCCTTAATGCAAGTGCCTTCACAACTCGCAACTTAGTGAGTCGAATACCCTCGAATCCAAACCTCTGATACCCGAGATGCGATACGAGTATGGTTCCTTCCTCACTAGCACCTCTACAAGTGACCACTCGCTAGGGCCTAACTTTAGCACCCCTCGCAACTCCCAACTTCGCGAGTTGGAGTGTTCAACCCTCGTGCTCCTCCTTTGCGAATACACGAGGCATGATAAGTCAATGATGGGTTGACCCCTTCCAAAATGACACGTTTATGCCACCTATCGCCTACTTTCGCCTTTTTCAGTGCGCTCTATGTTTGTGCCACCTGTCAACCACCTGGTCCCCACCTAACGGATGTGACAGGTGTTCGCATGAGCCCTCGACACTTTCCACTTCTCGACTTTAGCGATCAAGGTGCAACCCTTTCACCCTCTGAAACCTCGATACACAATGTAGCAAGATGCCAAATCTCATGGCTCTCCTTCCTCCTGGATCGACAGTTCAGGTCGAATCGCAATCTCGCGACTCGGGAGTTTGAAGCGTAAAGAACTCTACCTCCCCACTCATGATACCCGAATTCGTGAGATGATCTAGATCTATACCACCTGTCCTCCAAGATGGATGGTATTGAAGCTTTCAGGACTTTAACGAGTCCTCTTCCTTTTGCTGTTATGAGGTTTAAACCTCGCGCACCTTTTCTAGATCCGACGACTCACGACAACTTGGCACTTCTTCCCCGAAGTTTCTATCATCCATTCTACCCTTCTGTGCAGCTTCCCAGGGACTTAAAACCCCTCACACCTTCTCCCAGATCCTACGACTATCGGTCCTTGGTGCTAGATATGACGGTTCAAATCTATCCTCCTTGCGTTCTCTCCTCCTGTGTGCATCTAGACGTAGATTCAACAGTCCAGATCTTCTCCTCTGGGTACCGATCCAATGGCTACTATTGCTCCTTCCTGAGCACATGCTCTCTCCGAGCCTTGGAAGATTTCTAATGCTTCAAAGTCTGAAACCTTTTTTCTTTATCCCACGAGTCCACGACCTTTAGTCTTGCCTGTGTTACTGAAAACTCTTCCCTCCTGATATTTGTTTTTCACTCTGGAACCCCAAAAAGGTTTCTCGACCTCTGCACTCCTTATAGGGTCCCTGCACATAATTGTCCTATCTGTCCTGATATTTTCCTTCTTAGACCTCTAAGTGTCTTTGTTCCCTTCTCTCCTTTCAAAGGGGAATTTTGATGCCCTCTGGCAACTTCCTGCTCAAGCACACTTTGTTGAGCCTACAGGGTGTTCAGTAACCCTATGAGTGTCTTCCTTGTGACACTTCTCTTATTTCAGAACTTGAAAGACAATTCTTCTTGGTGCACTCCTTACACTTGCTCGATGCCCTTCTAGAAGAGCTTCTATAGAATCTTTAGTGACTCTGTCTTCTCACTGAACCCAAAATAGATTTCCTTCTGTGCACCCTATGCATCCACTCAATGCCCTCTTGGTAGAGTCTCACAGAATTCTCAGAAATTTTGTTTGTCTTGTGCCCTCCTCTGCACAGTTCTTCCTTCAGGGTATTCAGGACTACAACAGAGTCACGGCTACCTCTCTTCTCTAACATATTCTTCATTCTACTTCTCCTCTCTACAGACTCATCTTCTCCGCCAATTCATCCTACAGATACAAAGGATGTTTTTTTTACAAAAGGGGGCTCCTCAAGCTCTTCCCTCCATCTCACCAACTCTCATTAATTACAATGAATTGCATTGACTGGCTGTCTAGTTTGAATCAGATCTAGATATCATTGTTACAACCATTAAATATGGTTTCTAATCACAGCCTGTGCACATGAATGGCTTTGTCTCTTCGACCTTACAAACATTTAATACATTTTTTCAAAATTTGAAAAACGAGAGGGTTGCACCTCTCTCCTTCCATTGAATGCGTGCTTGATGTGTTGGATAGCTGGCACGTACCTGGCTTGGAGTGATGCTCCTTCATCATACTCCTCAGCTAAAAAAATCATGAGCTTCTGAGCACCGTTGTTGAAATCCACCTGGATCCCAAACAGTTCTCTGGAGCTGTCCATCTGCTCCACTACTTCGCTACCACTGTTGTATATGTTTCCCTGTTGCTATGGTAGGTCCCTTTCTGTTTAGCTTCCCTTTGCTTATCACTTCAACTGATCTGATCATCATCCTTCTGATCTCCTCAATTATCCCATCCTTCTGTTGTTGAAGGAAAATCTCCCTGTGGACAAGTAGATCTCCTCTTGAGAGATAGACTCTTAACTCTTAAGACAGAAGGTGCTTATCATGGACACTGACTTCCTTTTAGGTCTAGAAAAACTAATGTGTGAGGAGGAAGGAGAAAATAAGTACCTTTTATCGGTGTTTGTCCCTACACGGTTCGAGTTGAGCTCCAATCTTACTCTCCTAAATAAGCCCTGTAGACAAACAAAAGTACAAACAACTTCCTACTCTATTGAGATTAGCTCGAAATAGACCTATCTATTAGAGACAAATTCATGTGAGATCAAACACAGATTTGAAAGAAACAGGCCAAGCATATTATATTAAAGAGAACAACAATGAAGAATGCTTACAGCCATATATGCGAGTGTAGCAACTTCGTCAAGACTTCCTCATCCGATCCCTTTCTCAAACAGTCCACACACTAAATGTTGATGTTCCGAAAGACACCTTCTTCATGAGATCATAAGTTAGATGCTTCACAATTCTTTCCATCCGCTTTTGCCATGAGAAGGCCTATTTAAATAGGCTTGGAGAGGCCCAACTACTTGAGATACCTTTGGGGTAAGTTGAGGATTTTCCTCCTTTAGTTATGGATCTGCCCTAAGATCATGGCTTGACCAAGGATTTGAATACAACTACCTTCAGATATTGAGGGGATCTTTCCCTCATTCTTCTCAGCAAACCAATTTTTTTCCTAGAATAGGTAGTGCTCCTCCAAAATGTGCATCAGAGCGCTATAGCGCTCCTTGAAAGAGTAGCAGCAAGCACTAGTGCCCTTAATAGTGGCAACACTCCCCATAAAGGGTATCAGGGCATTATAACTCTCACTGATAGTATAGGGGGGAGCGCTCCTCTCCAAAAATATCTTTTGAGTGGGTTTTCTACTAGCGAAACACTTGTACTTCTAGTAGACTGATTCCTCCTCTTCTTTGAGGTGTCCTAAGTGTCCTTGTCATGTTGTTGGAGGCATGACATAGGCAAGAAGGCAGTATGATGTTAGCAACACTTATACACTTGCGATCAAGATGCGACACTTGCGACACTTGAAATGACGACACTTGCAACACTTGCGAAGTGAGTAATTTTGATGTGTAACAGCTGCTCCCATGGCTGGCTCATCTTTTGTAGCCTACTTCACTACACTTCCTCCCTACAAATGGGTAGATCAACTAGATCTTCGATGCCATCTTCTTCTTCTCTTGTGGCATTGAGTTGCCACTATGTTGCAGACTCCAATTTTGCAGTACTTTTACCTTCTGACAGATTTGCTTCTGCCATTTCTCCTGATGGTGCATCTCTAGCTTCCTCCAGCTGCTCCTCAGACTAGAATTTTCCTTCATCTATCGTTGCATGCCTCGACATTGCAATTATCATCTTTTCAGCTCCCTGGCCGAAATTTCTGAGTGATTCCTCGGAATGATCCTTTGCTAACATCTGCATGACTGTCTTCTCTCAGCAGTCATCTACTGTTTTTGGATTGTTCAACCAATCCTCCAACATTTCTAACTCCTTCCATGGAGTGAGAATCTCAATTGTGTTCTCCTCTTCTTTTCCTTGGGCAAATTTTGACATCTATTCCATCTCTTTGACAATCTCTGATGCCTGTCATTCCTTTCTTGTACCTACATCATAGAAACAGTTAATTTTAAAATCATTTGGCCCCATGGCCTCCTTCTCAGATTCTTGTTGCACTATACCCTCATGCGCAATGTGTGTATTAGCCTCTACTGGACTATTTGGCAGGAATACACGAATTCCCCCAATCATCCGAATTTTTTTCTTATCTTTCTTCTCTGTCATCTCCTCTCGCTAATTTGAACTCACCTCTGAGTTCATGAGACTTTCATATAGTCTCAACTGCTCTCCCTTGCCCTCTTGGCAATATGGGATTTCCCCTCTGCCCTCCTAGCAGTCTATGAGATCCTCCAGTGATCTCATCTCATTTCCCACCTGGCAATTTGAAATTTCAGCACCGACCTCCTGGTAGTATATGAGACCTTCACTTGATCTCTTTCTATTGTCGACCTGGCAATTTGAAAGTCCATCTCTGCTCACTTGGCAGTCTATGAGATCTATGCCCGACTTCTCCACTTCATCATCACTGATATTTATCCCAGCTTCTAGTTCACAAGCATGAACCATCTCCTTTGTTGCCCTAAGTATTTTCACATACCTCAGCCATTCCTTCAATAGCATTCACTATCTTCGGGCCAACAATTTCTTTACTAGCCACTTTTCTTTCCTTTTCATAGGCCATTCATATACCCAATGCGGCTTTGCCTCCTGCTGCATCCGAAGTGAAAGCTCTTCCATTCTTGCCCTTATCTCAGCAAGTTCTTTATCCATCTCATCTTTTCTCTACTGCTGGTGGTTCTTCTTTCCACTGCATCCATGGCCTTCAATAACCATCTTCCTGTTCCTGTCTACCCTCCTGAAAAATTTGTTGTTGTCACTCTGCAACCATGATCACTTCCAACCTTTCCTAAAGTCCTCCTGACTATCTATTGACTGTTGCACACCTTGCAACAATCATCACAGAGCTTCAACACTCTGTCTTCCTTTTCCACTGGCTCCCTCTGCCTGCAATATACAGACAAAATCAATCTCTAATACCAAAATTGACGTAGACCCCCGACCCTCTGTCCGAGATCCGCACAAGATCATTCTAAATTCTCCTCGAGCTGAAGCAACTCGTTTTGTTCCCTGCTAGAACCTTCAATGAATCTGATCCACGGGTCCTTCATGAAAACTCACCCTACGCAATTTAACACCAGGCACGATCCTTATGTCTCCTTGCAACCACAACTGAGCCTTAGCACAAGTGCCTTCACAACTCGCGACTTAGTGAGTTGAAGACCCTTGACTCTGAACCTCTTATACCTAAGATACGATACGGGTATGGCTCTTTCCTCGCCAGTGCCTCTACAAGCAACCACTGGCTAGAGCCTAACTCTAGCACCCCTCGCAACTCAAAACTTGAAGTGTTGGAGTGTTGATCCCTCGTGCTCCTCCTTTGTGAATTATCAAGCCATGATAAGTCAATAATGGGTTGACACCTTCCAAGATGACGCGTGTACGCCACCTGTCGCCTACTTCTGCCATTTTCTGTGTGCTCTATGTTTGCGCCACCTGTCAACCACGCGGTCCCCACCTATCGGATGTGAAACATGTTCGCATGAGCCCTTGGTGCTCAGCACTTCATGACTTTAGCGATCAAGGTGCAACTCCTTCACCCTCCTAAACCCTGATACACGATGTAGTGAGATGCCAAATCTCACATCTCTCCTTCCTCCTCGATCGATGGTTCAGGTCGAATCACAATCTCGCGACTCGGGGGTTTGAAGCATAAAGAAATTCGTCTGCCCACTCGTGAGATGATCCAAATATCTGCCACCTGTCCTCCAAATGGGATGGTCCTAATGCTTTCGAGACTTTAACGTGTCCTCTTCCTTCTGTTTTTACGAGATTTAAACCTCCCGCACCTTTTCTAGATCCGACGACTCACGACAACTCGACACTTCTTCCCTGAAGTTTATGTCATTCGTTCTACCCTTTTGTGCGACTTCCCAAGGACTTAAAACCCCTCACACCTTCTCCCAGATGCAATGTCTATCGATCCTTGGTGCTATATCTGATGGTTCATATCTATCCTCCTTGCGCTCTCTCCTCCTGTGTGCGTCTGGACGTAGATTCAACTGTCCATATCTTCTCCTCTGAGTACCGATCCAATGGATACTATTTCTCCTTCCAGAGAACACGCTCTCTCTGAGCCTTGGAGGATTTCAAATGCTTAAAAGGATGAAACCTTTGTTCTTTATCCTGGAAGTCCATGACCTTTAGTCTCACCTATGTTACTGAAAACTCTTCCCTCCTGAGCTTTTTTTTTCACTCTGGAACCCCAAAAAGGTTTCTCGACCCTTGCCCTCCTTACAGGGTCCCTGCACACAACTATGCTATCCATCCTAAGATTTTCCTTCTTAGACCTATAAGTGTCTCTGTCCCCTTCTCTCCTTTCAAAGGGGAATTTCGATGCCCTCTGGAAACTTCCTGCTCAAGCACGCTTGGTTGAGCCTGCAAGGTGTTCAGTAACCCTGTGAGTGTCTTCCTTGTGACACTTCTCTTATTTCAAAACTCGAAAGAGAGTTCTTCTCGGTGTATTCCTTTCACTCAATCGATGCCCTTCTGGCAGAGATTCTACAAAATATTCAGTGACTGTGTCTTCTCACTAAACCTGAAATAGAGTTCCTTCTGTGCACCCTGTGCATCCACTCAATGCCCTCTTGGCAGAGTCTCAAACAATTCTTAGAAATTTTGTCTGTCTTGTGCCCTCCTCTACATAGTTATTCCTTCAAGGTATTCAACAACCTTGAGGCCTCCTCCTTGAGTCAATGACTTCCTCTAGTGCACCCTCCTGGCATGTCTTTGTCTGAAATTCTGCAGAATTCAAAAGTGCACTCATGCACTGGTTTTTTAGAGACAACAGTACTCTGTCATGCCCTCTTGCATGAAACCTCCAAGAACCCAAACCTAAAATCAAAGAAATCTGAACAGATAGTGAAATCTATCTATCCCTGTAAATTCACATCTAACATACATCTACAACATGTCATAAGCACATAAAGAGATTCATCAACATACACAAAATAACATGCAAGAAAAACTGCTCTGATTGTATTAATCAAGAATGCATGATTACAATATGTTCGATCTCGAAATGAAACAGAGTCATGGCTTCCTATATTCTCTAACCTATTCTCCGTTCTACTCTTCCTCTCTATAGACTCATCCTACAGATACAAAGAATCTTTTTTTTACAAAAGGGGGCTCCTAGAGATTTTCCCTCCATCTCACCAACTCTCATTAATTACAATGAATTACATTGAATGGTTGTCTAGTCCAAATTGGATCTAGATCTCATCGTTATAACCATTAAAGACAGTTTCTAATCACAGCCTGTGCACATGCATGGCTTTGTCTCTTCGGCCTTACAAACATTTAATACAATTTTTCAAAATTTGAAAAACGAGAGGGCTACACCTCTCTCCTTCCATTGAATGCATGCTTTATGTGCTAGCTAGCTGACGCATAGCTGGCTTGGAGCGATGCTACTGCATCATTATCCTTAGTTGCAAAATTCATGAGATCTTTCTCATGAGCTTCCTAGCGCCACTGTTGAAATCCACCACATACCTTAGTCATCCCTTCAATAGCCTTCACTGTCTTTGGGCCAACAATTTCTTGACTCGCCACTTTGCTTTCCTTTTCATGGGCCATTCATATACCACATGTGGCTTTGCGTCCTGCTACATCCATAGTGCAAGCTCTTCCATTCTTTCCCTTATCTTGGAAAGTTATTTATCCATCTCATCTTTTCTCTACTACTGGTGGTTCTTCTTTCCACCACATCCATGGCCTTCAATAGCCATCTTCTTGTTCCTGTCTGCCCTTCTGGAAAACTTGTTGTTGTCACTCTACAACCGTGAGTGCTTCCATCCTTTCTTACAGTCCTCTTGACTATCTATTGACTATTGCACACATTGCAACAATCATCATAGAGCTTCAACACTTTGTCTTCCTTTTCCTCTGGCTCCCTCTGCCTGCAATATACAGACAAAATCAAGCTTTGATACCACAACTGATGCAGACCCTCGACCCTCTATCTGAGATTCGCACATGATCATTCTAAATTATTCTCGAGCTGAAGAAGCTCCTTTGGTTCCTTGTTGGAACCTTCAATGAAACCAATCCATAGGTCCTTCATGAAAACCTGCCTTGCACGATTTAACACCAGGCACGAGCCTTACGTCTCCATGCGAGCACAACTGGGCCTTAGTGCAATCACTTTTGCAACTTGTGAATTAGTGAGTTGAATACCCTCGACTCCAAACCTCCGATACCCGATATGCGATACAGGTATGGCTCCTTCCTCGCTAGCACCTCTACAAGCGACCACTAGCTAGGGCCTAACTCTAGCACCCCTCACAACTCGCAACTTCGTGAGTTGGAGTGTTGAGCCCTTGTGCTCCTCCTTTGTGAATTCTCGAGGCACGATAAGTCAACGATGGGTTGACCCCTTCCAATATGATACGTGTACACCACCTATCACCTACTTCCACCTTTTTCTGTGCACTCTATGTTTACGCCACATGTCAACCACGCAGTCCCCACCTAACAGATGTGACAGGTGTTCGCGCGAGCCCTCGACACTTAACACTTCACGACTTTAGAAATCAAGGTGAAAATCCTTCACCCTTTGAAACCTTGATACACAATGTAGCAAGACACCAAATCTCATGACTCTTCTTCCTCCTCGATCAATGGTTTAGTTCGAATCGTGATCAAGCGACTCAAGGGTTTGAAGCGTAAAGAACTCCGCCTCCCCGCTCGCGATACCCAAATTCGGGAGATGATCTAGATCTCTACCACCTATCCTCCAAAATGGACAGTCCTTATGCTTTTGGGACTTTAATGAGTCCTCTTCCTTCTACTATTACAAGGTTTAAACGTTATGCACCTTTTCTGGATCCAACTGCTCACGGCAACTCGACACTTCTTCCCCGAAGTTTCTGTCGTCTATTCTACCCTTCTGTGCGGCTTCCCAGGGACTTAAAACCCCTCGTACCTTCTCCTAGATTCGAAGGCTATCAATCTTTGGTGCTAGATCTGACAATTTATATCTATCCTACTTGTGCTCTCTCCTCCTGTGTGCGTCTGGACATAGATTCAGCGGTCCAAATCTTCTCCTCTCAGTACCGATCCAATGGCTACTTTTTCTCCTTCTTGAGCACATGATCTCTCCGAGCCTTGGAAGATTTCGAATGCTTCAAAGTTTGAAACCTTTGTTCTTTATCCCGTGATTCCATGAACTTTAGTCTCACCTGCGTTACTAAAAACTCTGCCCTCCTGAGCTTTTTTTTTCACTCTCGAACCCCAAAAAGGTTTCTCGACCTCTGCACTCCTTACAGGGTCCCTGCACAGAACTGTGCTATCTGTCCTGAGATTTTCCATCTCGGACCTCTAAGTGTCTCTGTTCCCTTCTCTCATTTCGAAGGGGAATTTCGATGCCCTCTGGCAACTTCCTGCTCAAGCACGCTTTCCTGAGCCTTCAGTCTGTTCAATAACCCTCCGAGTCTCTTCCTTATGACACTTCTCTTATTTCAGAACTTGAAAGAGAGTTCTTCTTGGTGCACTCCTTGCACTTTCTCTATGCCCTTATGGTAGAGCTTCTATAGAATATTCAGTGACTCTATCTTCTCACTGAACTCGAAATAGAGTTCCTTCTGTGCACCATGTGCATCCACTTAATGCCCTCTTGGCAGAGTCTCATAGAATTCTCAGAAATTTTGTCTATCCTATGCCCTCCTCTGCACAGTTCTTCCTTCAAGGTATTCAACAACCTTGAGGCCTCCTCCTTGATTCAATGACTTCCTTTTGTGCACCCTCCTGGAATGTCTTTATCTAAAATTCCGCAGAATTCAGAAGTGCACTCATGCACTGGTTTTTCAGAGACCACAGTACTTTGTCATGCCCTCTTGCATGAAACCTCCAAGAACCCAAACCTGAAATCAAATAACTCTGAACAGATAGTGAAATAAATCTATTCCTACAAATTCACATCTAACATACATCTACTGCATTTCATAAACACATAAAGACATTGATCAACATACACAAAATAACATGCAAGAAAAACTGCTATGATTGTATTAATCAAGAATGCATGATTACAATGTGTTCGAGCTCGGATTGCAACAAAGTCATAGCTTCCTCTATTCTCTAACCTATTCTCCGTTCTACTCTTCCTCTCTATAGACTCATCCTCTCTACCGACTCATCCTACAGATATAAAGGATCTTTTTTTTACAAAAGGGGGCTCCTCGAGCTCTTCCCTCCATCTCACCAACTCTCATTAATTACAATGAATTACATTGAATGGTTGTCTAGTCCGAATCAGATCTAGATATCATCCTTACAACCATTAAAGATGGTTTCTAATCAAAGCCTATGCACATCCATGGATTTGACTCTTCGGCCTTACAAAAATTTAATACAAATTTTCAAAATTTAAAAAACGAGAGGGTTGGGCCTCTCTCCTTCCATTGAATGTGCGCTTGATGTGCTAGCTAGATAGTGCATAGCTGGCTTGGAGTGATTCTCTTGCATCATAATCCTCATCTACAAAAATCATGAGCTCCTACTCATGATCTTCCTAGCACCATTGTTGAAATCCACCTGGATCCAAAACAATTCTCTGGAGCTGTCCATCTGCTACACTAATTCGTTGTTGTTGTTGTATCTGTTGCCCTGTTGCTATGGCAGGTCCCTTTCTATTCAAATTCTCTTTGCTGACCACTTCTTCTGATTGGATCATCAGCCTTCTGATCTCCTCAATTATCTCATCCAGCTACTCCCATGGTTGGCTCTCCTTTTGCAGCCTACTCCACTTCACTTCTTCCCTGCAAATGGGTATATAACCTAGATCTCCCCTACCATCTTCTTCCTCTCTTGTGCCATTGAGTTTCCACTCTGCTGCAGACTCCAATTTTGCAGTACTTTTACCTTCTGACAGATTTTCTTCTACCATTTCTCCTTCTGGTGCATCTCCAACTTCCTCCAGCTACTCCTGAAACTAGAATTTTCCTTCATCTGCTGTTTCATGCCTCGACATTGTAGTTATCATTTGTTCATCTCCTTGGATGAAATTTCTAAGTGATTCCTCGGAATGTTTCTCTACTAACATCTGCATGAATGTCTTCTCTTGGAAGTCATCTAATGGTTCTGTATTTTTCAACCAATCCTCCAGCATTTATAGCTCCTTCTCCCATGGAGTGAGTATCTCAACTATGTGCTCCTCTTCTTTTCCTTGGGCAGCTTCTGACATCTGCTCCATCTCTTTGACAGCCTCAGATGGCTATTGTTCCTTTCTTGTACCTGCATCATAGACACAGTTAATTTTAAAATCATCTGGCCCCATTGTCTCCTTCTCGGAATCTTGTTGCACTATACCCTCATGCTCAATGCTTGTATTAGCCTCCACTAGACTATTTGGTAGGAATAAATGAATTCCCCCAATCATCGGAATGCTTTTCTTATCTTTCTTCTCTATCAACTCCTCTCGCTGATTTGAACTCACCTCTAAGTTCATGAGACTTTCAGACAGTCTCAATTGCTCTCCCTTTCCCTCTTGGCAATATGGGATTTCCCCTCTGCTCTCCTGGCAGTCTATGAGATCCTCCAATGATCTCATCTCATTGGCCACCTGGAAATTTGAACTTTTAGCACCGCCCTCCTGGCAGTATACGAGACCTTCACTCGATCTGTTTCTATTTCCCACCTGAAAATTTCAAAGTCCATCTTTGCCCACTTGGCAGTCTATGAGATCTTTGCCCAATCTCTCCTCTTCATCATCACTGAGATTTCTCCCAGCTTCTGGTTCATAGGCATGAACTATATCCTCTTTGGCCTTGAGGCTTTTCACATACCTCAGCCATTCCTTCAATAGCCTTTGATATCTTTGGGCCAACAATTTCTTGACTGGCCATTTGGATTTCCTTTTCATGGGCCATTCATATACCTAATGCGGCTTTACGTCCTGCTGCATCCGCAGTGAAAGCTCTTCCATTCTTTCCCTTATCTCAGTGAGTTATTTATCCATCTCATCATTTCTCTGCTGTTGTTGGTTCTTATTTCCACTGCATCCATGGCCTTCAGTAGACATCTTCTTGTTCCTGTCTACCCTCCTCGCAAACATGTTGTTGTCACTCTACAACCGTGAGTTCTTCATCCCTTTCCTACAGTCCTCCTGACTGTCTATTGAATATTGTGCACCTTTCAACAATCATCATAGAGCTTCAACGCTCTATCTTCATTTTCCTATGGCTTCCTCTGCCTGCAATATACAGACAAAATCAAGCTCCAATACCACAAATGACGCAGACCCCCGACCCTCTATTCGAGATATGCATAGGATCATTCTAAATTCTCCTCGAGCCGAAGAAGCTCCTTTGGTTCCCTACTAAAACCTTCAACGAATCCGATCCATAGGTCCTTCGTGAAAACTCGCCCTACGCGATTTAACACCAGGCGCGAGCCTTACGTCTCTGTGCGACCACAATCAGGCCTTAGCACAAGCACCTTCATAACTTGTGACTTAGTGAGTCGAAGACCCTTGAATCCAAACCTTTGATACCCGAGATGTGATACGGGTATGGCTACTTCCTCTCTAGCCCCTCTACAAGTGACCACTAGCTAGGGCCTAACTCTAGCACCCCTCACAACTCGCAACATCAAGAGTTTGAATGTTGAGCCCTCATGCTCCTCCTTTGTGAATTCCCGAGGCATGATAAGTCAACGATGGGTTGACCCCTTCCAATATGATGCATGTATGCCACCTTTCACCTAGTTCTTCCTTTTTCTGTGCGCTCTATGCTTTCACCACCTATCAACCATGCGGTCCCCACCTAACGGATGTGACATGTGTTCACGCGAGCCCTCGACGCTCAACACTTCACGACTTTAGCGATTAAGGTGCAACTCCTTCACCCTCTGAAAACACGATACATGATGTAGCGAGATGCCAAATATCACAACTCTCCTTCCTCCTCGATCGACGGTTCAGGTCGAATCGCGATCTCACCTCTCTGCTTGCTGGTACCCGAATTCATGAGATGATCTAGATCTATGCCACCTATCTTCCAAAATGGATGGTCCTGATTCTTTTGGGACTTTAACGAGTCCTCTTCCTTCCATTGTTATGAGGTTTAAACCTCACGCACCTTTTCTGGATCCGACATATCATGACAACTCAACACTTCTTCCCCAAAGTTTTTGTCATTCATTCTACCCTTCTGTGCAGCTTCCCAGGGACTTAAAACCCCACACAGCTTCTCCCGGATCCGATGGATATCGTTACTTAGTGCAATATCTGATGGTCCATATCTATCCTCCTTGCGCTCTCGCCTCCTGTTTGCATCTAGACATAGATTCAAAGGTCCGGATCTTCTTCTCTCAGTACTGATCCAATGGCTATTGTTTCTCCTTCCTGAGCACATGCTCTCTCCGAGCCTTGGAATATTTTGAATGCTTCAAAGGTTGAAGCCTTTTTTCTTTATCCCACAAGTCCAATACCTTTAGTCTCACCTGCGTTACTGAAAACTCTGCCCTCTTGAGCTTTTATTTTCACTCTGGAACCCCAAAAAGGTTTCTCTACCTCTACACTCCTTACAGGGTCTCTGCACACAATTGTGCTATCCATCCTAAGCTTTTCCTTCTTGGACCTCTAAGTGTCTCTGTTCCCTTCTCTCCTTTCAAAGGGGAATTTTGATGCCCTCTAGCAACTTCTTGTTCAAGCACTCTTTCCTGAGCCTACAGGGTGTTCAGTAACCCTATGAGTGTCTTCCTTATGACACTTCTCTTATTTCAGAACTCGAAAGAGAGTTCTTCTCGGTGCACTCCTTGCACTCGCTCGATTCCCTTCTGGAAGAGCTTCTACAGAATCTTCAGTGACTCTGTCTTCTAACTGAACTTGAAATAGAGTTCCTTTTGTCCACCCTGTGCATCCACTCAATGCCCTCTTGGAAGAGTCTCATAGAATTCTCAAAAATTATGTATGTCATGTGCCCTCCTCTACACAGTTCTTCCTTCAAGGTATTCAACAACCTTGAGGCCTCCTCCTTGAGTCAATGAATTCCTCTGGTGCAACCTCCTGGCATGTATTTGTCTGAAATTCCACAGAGTTCAGAAGTGCATTCATGAACTTGTTTTTCAGAGACCGTAGTACTCTGTCATGCCCTCTTGCATGAAACCTCCAAGAACCCAAACTTGAAATCAAAGAACTCTGAATAGATAGTGAAAACTATCTATCCCTGCAAATGCACATCTAAAATACATCTACAACATGTCATAAACACATAAAGAGATTCATCAACATACATAGAATAACATGCAGGAAAAGCTACTCTGACTGTATTAATCAAGAATGCCTAATTACAATGTGTTTGATCTCAGACTGCAACAAAGTCACAACTTCCTCTCTTCTCTAACCTATTCTCCATTCTACTCTTCCTCTCTACAGACTCATCCTCTCTGTCGACTCATCCTATAGATACAAAGGATATTTTTTTTACAAAAGGGGGTTCCTCGAGCTCTTCCCTCCATCTCACCAACTCTCATTAATTACAATTAATTACATTGAATGGATGACTAGTCCGAATTAGATCTAGATCTCATCCTTACAACCATTAAATATGGTTTCTAATCATAGCCTATGCACATGCATGGCTTTGGCTCTTCGACCTTACAAACATTTAATACAACTTTTCAAAATTTGAAAAACGAGACGGCTATGCCTCTCTCCTTCCATTGAATGCACACTTGATGTGCTGGCTAGTTGGTGTGTAGCTGGCTTGGAGCGATGCTCCTGCATCAGCCTCATATGCCCAAAGTCCTTAGAAAATGGAAAGAATGGTTTATTATTATTACTAAAAATATTTTGTATTAAAATATTTATATTAATATTTAACCCAATATTTAATTCATGACCTCACATCAAATCATGGGCACTAATCTCAAACTAAGCAGAAAATTCAAAGGGTGTATGGAGGGAGAACATGCATTTCAGGAGTTGAAAGTTACATGATGCATTTCAAGGGTAAAAGTGGTGTGGGTTAAAACCACTCCTCCCATGCCCGAAATAATAAATGAAACCATTTCTCATATGGTTTATGTGTGTCAAATTTATGTTTGTTTCAATACTAATCATGGAATTTGCAACAAATTTCTTCCTCACAGTTGAAAATTTCAGAGAGGTAAAAATTAAAGAGATTAATGTTTATTTCCATGGAAAAGAATTGAATGGGAAAATGCATGTGAAAGGAAGATTTGGATAATTGTTTATCCAAATTTTTTAGAGAAGTAAAAGAAGAAGATTAAAAGTATTTTACCAAAGCTGGTAACCAAGACATGGTTTTCAAAACCATGGGAAACAAACCAGTAAATGGTTTTCCCAGTGAAATGGTAAATTGGAAAACACAAGACATAGTAAATGGTTTTCACAGTGAAATGGTAAATTGGGAAAAGAAAGACATGGTTTTCAAAACCATGGAAGTCAAGCAATAAATGGTTTTTCAAAACCACGAGCATGAGTTAAAATAGGAAAATTTAATTCTGCAGGATAAAAAATATTTGGGAATTATTTTTATTCAAATATATTATTCCCAAATATTTAAGGAGAATATGGATAAATGAAATTAGATTTGAAATTGTACAAGTGACATTTCAAAGAGAATGTGGCAGAGGAAGGAGCTACAGCGTTAGAGGAATCGACAGTTGGATCATGAAACATTTTTCTGTTAATCATTATAGTCATTTCTCATACCAAAACTATCATTTGTAATCATTGTATTTAGTTTTAGAAGCTTAAACGTTTCATTTCAGTTATTGTAATCAATTTCACACCGAAGGAACTCGAATTGTATAAGTATTAGAGGTTCCAAATGTATTAGAGGTTGGAAGAAGTGCAAGGGCACCTTTTTAGTTGTTTTGAACGCAAATGTAATTCAGAGCTGAATTGAATACATATGTAGAATCTTTTGAAGTATCTATGAAAAGATTCTAATGGTGGTGATATGAGTTTTCTTTCCTCTCCTTGTATGTATTTCATGTGTTCTTTAATTCCATTTTCACTTTCTTCTGTTTAAATCAGATATTTTAGAGCTCAGAATTCATATCGTGATGCTCTCATCTTAAGTGATTTAAAGTATGTGAAATTCTTCATAACTAATTCAGAATTCATGTCATTAATGCTCTGAGGTAGTTACTTGTTTCATTTTTCTTCATACACTCTGAAAACTACTATTTATAACTCAGATTCATCGCCTCACTTATCGTTTATCTTCTAGATATTTCTACCAGCCAGTCATTGTTTTCATTCAATTTTAGAATTTTGACTCCCTGGCCCTAAGTGTCCCTCCCTTTCCTTGACAACAAATTTACAACCCCCC